>CAJPEV010004493.1:0-21688 GCA_905338385.1 Darwinula stevensoni | reverse complement strand
TCAGACACTTGAAAAAATTCTTGCGGAGAAAAAGATTTTCATGCAATGAAGTTGCCGTTTCTGATTGGTTTGATGGACAAGAAGTTGACTTCTATTTCAGGGAATAAAATCCTTGGAATCAAAGTGGAATAAGTGTGTTGAGTTAAAAGGTGACTACATTGAAAAATCAATTGTTATTTTTCCCCTCGGATGTTTCTTTCTTATCCAGGTAGATAACTTATTGAGTGACCCTCGTATATGATATTATAACTCAGGAAATCATGAGTCAATCCTTGTGACTCTGAGGTTTTAGCATCATGAGCATGCCTGTGATTCTTTTGGGCAGTATTATGTCAAGATGTACTTAGTATAGGAAAATTAAGCAAGAGGTGAGGAAAATATTGGATGAAGTCCATGCAGAGGCTCAATGGAGTTCAGATCAGATAGATAGGGGGAAACATAGGCCAATACTAATGTCTATGCATGAAGACCTGGGCCTCAGCCAGGAGCAACAGCACATTGCCTTATCCTTGCCCTTCCTCAATACCTTTAGGCCTATCTCTGATCTTAATGATTCAACTGTGAGGCCTGAAGGCCTACCCAAATGTGGAGGTTCAGGGCAACTCCCGTCAGAATCAGTACATTATCCTGGGAACATTACATGTCTCTTTTGTGATAAACTCAATGGCAGATGTGTCTGCTCAAAGTTATTAGATTTCAATGATAGTCATGGCTCTGAATCCACCAAACTTGAACGGTTCTCCTCAGACAACAAATGCTCTCAATTTACCTGTTTTGGAAGGATCTGATTTTCAGGATGCTCTTGCTGAGTGGAAGGCAAGTTGCAATATCCCTAGGGCTTCCATGGACAAGCTTCTCTTCGTCCTTCGTGCAGCTGGACATGGTAATTTACCCAAGGACACTCGAACTCTTTTAAAGACATTGAGAACTTCATGTGTGAAGTCTTTGGGAGAGGGCAAATATTACTATTTTGGATTACAGAAAGGTCTTCAGTTCGGACTTCAGGGTGCGAAGGATCTTTATGAATGTGCTGTGATTGTGAATGTTGATGAATTGTCTATGTTTAAGAGCAGGAGCATTGAATTCTGGCCTATCTTGTGTAGAATTGCATGTGATTCTGTCACATCTCTATTTCTTGTAGCATTGTATTGTGGAGAGGGTAAGCTTTGGCAGAGTTTTTTCATGATTTCATCCAAGAGGCCAAGACCTTGATGAGACAAGGAGTTACTCTTAGCTCGAGTGGCATTGATCAGATTCAGATCCCCTTCAGAATCTAAGCATTCATTTGTGATGCACTTGCCCGTGCTTTTGTTAAGTGCATAAAGGGGCACAATGGTTATAGCTCCTGTGAAAGATGCCCTCAAGAAGGAGAATACTATGAACGTAGGATGACATTTCCAGAATTAGATCTCACATTGAGAACTGATGAGGCACTTGTGAAGCAGTCTGATGAAGATCATCATACTAGTGTTTCTTCATTGCTGGAGTTGAATCTAGGAATGGTTACTGGATTCCCTCTTGATCCAGTGCATATGATCTACTTAGGGGTAGTTCGTTCACTTTTGCATCAATAGGTTGTGAGAAAGGTTCTCCAACTGTACGGCTCCATAGTTCAGCAATACAAGCACTCTCAAGGAAGTTAATGAGTATGAAAAAATATTGGGTTGGAAAGAAAGTCTTGCAACACTTTCTAAAACTATTTATGATAATTTTCAAAGGAATGATGGGCAGGGCTTTGCATTTGTATATGCTGGAATGTTCTCGAAGCTTCTGCCCTCGGGGTATATAAGGCGGCTTCTGCCATTAGTTGGCAGCCATGACTCCGATCGAACGAGCAACTCATCGCCCCATCGTCTACTACGAGTTCCTCCAAGGACACTCTTGGAAAGCCGCCGCGGGCAACATCTGCGCTGCATTCAAGGGCAACGTCGTCCGCTTTTCCACGGTGTCTCGATGGTTCAAACGCTTGGAATCAGGCGACTCGACCTTCGGAGATCGACCACGCTCAGGACGTCCATCTACAGGCGATGACGAATCCCTGCGGAACGCCCTCAACGCGAAGCCGAACGCCACCACTCGCGAATCGGCGACTACACTTGGAGTCACCCATATGGCCATCGGCAACCATCAGAACGACCTCGGCTATCGGAAGGTTTACTCGACATGGGTCCCTCATCGGCTCAACGACTCTGACAAAGCAAGCCGTGTCAGTGTCTGCGAATCACTGCTCCTTCGTCCGCACAGAAAGGACCTTCTGAAGGAAATCATTACTGGAGATGAGAGCTGGGTCCTCGACGTCGACCATACTCGCAAGAGTCAGTGGCTTCCACGAGGGGAATTGCCACCACATGAACCGAAACCAGGGTTCCAGGAGAAGAAAGTTCTTCTCTGCTGTTGGTGGGATTCAGAAGGAATGTTGTACTATGAGCTCCTGCCAACTGGTACCACCGTGACTGCCGTCGTCTACGCTGCTCGACTTCAGAAGTTGGCTGGCGTCATTCAAAAAGAGCGTCCCAAACGCGACAAAGTTCTCCTTCTGCATGACGACGCTCGTCCACGTGTTGCGAAGATGACTCGCCAGAGAATTTCGGAACTGGGCTGGGAAGTTTCACCCCATCCAGCGTATTTTCCCGACTTGGCCCTTCCGACTATCACTTGTTCCGGGCCCTCAAGAATCTCCTGCGGGACAAGGCCTTCGACGATCGAGCACGGCTCGAAAATGACGTCGGCCGTTTCTTCGCATCGCAATCGCCAGAGTTCAGGGCAAAGGGCATCGAGCAGTAACCCGTGCGTTGGGAACATGTCATAGACAACAATGGTCATAACATTGTATCTATAGACTGAAATTGCATTTCAATAAAGTTATAAAATTTAAAAATTTGCGCAGAGTGTTGCAATACTTTCTTTCCAACCCAATACATTCCCTGTGATTTTTCACGGAAACCTAGGAGTATAGAGCATCTTAGGAGGTGGAAGGCAACACAGTTTCGGTTGTTTCTCTTGTATCTTACACCTGTCATTTTGAGTCATTCGGCCAGCTGAGGTGTACAGACACTTTCTTCTCTTGTACTATGGAATTTACATTCTCTCAACTCCAGTTTTATGCCATTCTCATCTCACTGTTGCTCAGAAGCTCCTAAAAAAGTTCATTAAGAAGTGCTCTCAACTCTATGGGCAGAAGCTCTTGCTTTACAATTTTCATAATCTTTTTCACATAGCAGATGATGTTAACCTGTATGGACCATTGGATTCATTCAGTTGCTTCCCATTTGAGTCTTTTCTTGGGGATTGAAGGAACTTGTGGCTTCTCCATTCTTGCCTTTAGAGCAGGTTGTGAAGAGGATGCATGAAAATCATGGCAGAACCCATTATAAAAGTGTCTTTGTTCAATTGGGAAATAATGCAATGCTATCATGCCCTACTGTAAAAACTGTTGTTTTCATGGGTGAAAGATGTCCTGTGTATTCTCATCTGGAAATAGAAGGAACTGTCTTCAATGTGAGAAGGATTCAAGACAGGACTTGCCTATTGATGAATGGCAGGATAGGTATAATCACAGGCCTAATTGGAAGCATTGATGGTTCCATCACCCTTTTAATGAGGGAGTTCTTGTGCCAAACATTCCTTTTCATGAACTCCATTGATTCTTCAGTCATAAATATTTTCAGAGTGTCCAAACTCTCTAGTTAGGAAAAATACTATTCTGTGGGGCAAAAAAATGCTTTAGGCTTCCATTTAAGAGGGGGAACAGTAGTTATCCCTTTGTCATTGTTATTCTAGAGAATAAAATATGCACTTAAGGTTCTGCATCCTGGCTTTACCATGGAAAACTATGGTATACCAGTGATGTACCCTTAAGTGGGGGATAGATCAGTTTCTGTATCCAAATTTAATTTTTAAAAAAGAAGAATCAATAATTTTCAGATTTAGTGTCAATGCTGCTCAGAATGTCCTTCCTCATAATGGAATTCCCTGGGAAAGAATGTGCTGTCGTGCCTGAATCTTGGTATGCCAGAGGTAAATGTAGATGGCCAAATTGCACATCTGACAAGCAGCTGCAGGAATTAATCTCATCATCTGTACCCCAGTCTGACTGGGAGGAACGTGATGGACTTGTCCTCAAAGTCTATGGTAAGTTTTATTTTTATGGTATGTTAATTCAGACTCAAATGGCCTTGAAACTATACTTATAGATACAGTTTTGCCATGAAAAGACAGCTTCCAAATATTAGCATGCCATTTAGTATTTTTGAATAAGTGTAATGACTTTTTGCCTCACTAAGGAGACCTACTGTAAGTTTCCATATTATTATCTGTGCTCAGCTACAAACCATTTGCTTATTGAGAGTCATGGTAGAGCTTTGGAAACCATCTGGAAAACCATTTGGAAACCGTAAAGATACAGTTATTAATACTTAGTTTGAAAATCCCTCCAGTAATACAGGGTGGACCAAAAAAAGCTTGGGTTATCTTTAACGCTCCACAGCACTGGTATCCAAGAGTTTTCTAATATTGCAATACTATCACCATATGGAACATTCATTCAGCTTTCCAATGATGCAAGCAGAATAAATTTCTTTCAACTTTCATGCAATTAGTTAAAGAATATAAGAGGTGGCACTGGAAAAGTTGGTGCATGGTGCAATGACAGCTAGTCATCACTTACAAGGAGGTGATGACCTCCTGCATGCATTAGCTGTCATCACATCATGGCACCAACCATCATGGCATTGACGAGGTGGAAATGCAAAGCGCTCCATTAAAAGGTGGCACTACAAAAGTTGCGATTGCGGACATTGCAATAAAAGTGGATTGATAAAGCGCGGAAAGGGAATGACGGAAGTTCGTCAAACTCGGTGATAGAAATTTTCGCTTCCACCGGCCGCAATGAGGCGACACTACATATACTCCTTCCGTGGTGGTATTGCCGAATTACATAAGCAACACCGGAAGCCAACGACTGGATCTCAGCACCCCCAATCATCTTATAATATATGTCACATAAGCTCACAAAGTTGCTATTTTCCATACGAAAGAAGATCCGAGACGAAAATGATTCACAGCTAACTTAGAGGTGGAAGCCCTTCGTTTTAAAAAATCGGCACTGATGCATTCGACCTCATCCTTTCGTGCGAAGGCGATGCGAAAAATGTGCCAAATACGAGCTCGACTTTTACTAATGTAGTTACGGTATATTGCGCCTATTTTTGACTCGTGTTCTCTGCTGCGAGAAGAACCATCAATAATGAAGGTTTCTGACAAAAATGGAGCAAACACGATGAAATACACTTCGAAAGAGTGTACAGATCTCACCTGAGGTGCTGAAGTCACATGAATCATATTCCTCACGATGATAGCATGCAGCCGAGGATTGGTTTCAGGATCTGGGATTTCCGTAACCGCTATTTTGTCGATGAGATCCCTCGATCGAGGTTTGTCCTGGTCCAAGAGGTGGGCATGCGGAAGACCTATTTTCTAGAACTCGATCACGTGTATTCGGGCCACAAGTACACCGAATATATGTTTCTTAGCAATGTCATCTAAGAAATGTTTCAATTTTGGGTTGAAAACACGTGCTTTAAGACCTGGTCTATGTTCTGCACTTTGCTCCAGCTAGAGATTTTCTGTAATCTCTCGCCATTTGGGGTTGTAGGTCATTGTGATGAACAAATCCGGTTTCCCGAATCGTCTCACCATTGCCATAGCGTCCTGGTAGTGCTGCTGCATACTACGCGGAATACCTTGAAAAGATTAATGTAGTGTGATAAGTTGCCCTGCCTTGATGGCGTTTCCAACCGTATTACTGACATTTTGTGCAGCAGTATGAATGTAATCCAAAATCCCTTTGTAAGACTCGACGCGTAAAGTTTTCTGATAGTACTTTATGTAGTTCAATCGATTAGCTTCCGGTGTGACGTAGGCGTCGACGGTGTACTGTTGAGTCAATTTCTTTGCATTCCCCAATGGGTTGAACTCATTGCGAATCGCAAGACGGTAACTATAGAACATTGCCTGAGTTACCTTGGAGTTGGAACCGCGTTGGGGTATTCCAATCTCCCAAACCTTTCCTCCTCTTGGGAAAATAATGGGATACGTCATCGGGTCGCAGACCCCATTCGTGAAAGGACGAAACTCTGTGGCATTTGTGGCCCTGGAGCGGATGCGAATGTCACGCTCGAACGGTGGTACTCCTTCAGCGTTTTGGAAAATGATAGACAGTTCATTCGCTTTCGGTGCGATGTAGCGTCGCTGGTCGTCAGATTGGACAGTCCGAATGGACATGGCAATGGGGTGAATTTCTCGACCTTCCTTAAGAGCTTTTTGCTCTTCATCCAATTCCACTTCACGCAACATCTTAAACGCATGGGCAATTCCAATCCATGGAATTGGAATTTAGATCTCCCTCATAAGAAGATCTAAATTCTCCATAGCAGTGTGGCGATAGCAGAGTGGGTTTTTTTTTCTGTTGCCGAGTTGGGAGTCTTGCATTTGACCGAGTTTCGGAAGATTTCGAATGATTGGGATTCGTCGAATATCAGAACAAGGCCCTCGCGGATTTATTTAATAAGCTTTACATAGCAATTCCTGTTTGGAGAACTCGCGAGGAAGGGACATAATGAACAAGGATATAAAGGTACTCACAAAAGAGGTAGCATGGTCATGTTGCATGTGGGAGTTGATTCTATTAAGGCGTTGTTTAGAGTCGAGGGTCCGGCGCGGCAAACTCAGCAAGAAATCCCCGAAGTGATTAAAAAGGTTTTACTAATTACGATCCCAATTGGCTGAATAATTTAAATCACAAACACAATTGTTTTCAAGGGTGAAAGGTGTCCTGTGTATTCTCATCTGGAAATAGAAGGAACTGTCTTCAATGTGAGAAGGATTCAAGACAGGACTTGCTTATTGATGAATGGCAAGATAGGTATAATCACGGGCCATAAAAAGAGTGGACTAACCTTGGGTGTGACAGATTTTTATGTGCCCCTTGTAGACCCTGGATCCCAGTGGCTAAGCGTCGGAGGGGGACAGGCTTAAGCAGTTCAAATTCATATTTTGACTATAATAAATATAAACTTAATGCCACGAAGAAATTCATTTTTTTTTATGAGGCAAGGGAAGTATTTATTGGGTGTCCCTCTTTCGAGGCACAGAAACATGGTCACCTTCGCCCAGGGAGAACACGTGCCCCTCCCCTCCCCTCCCTACACTTTTCACTAAAGAAAAGCCCGAAAAGGAATAAATCCATGAAATGCATAATTGAATTCCAGAGTTCCTGTACCCCCCACTTTTTAAAATGCACTCTAATTTCACGCTTGTGCTGGTTTCACGTTGCTTCGTGCAACGGAGGCTTCTTCAAAGTTTCTTGAAAAGAGGGAAAAGATGGTACGAATTAACTCGCCAGAAGCCTAATGGCATGAGGGAGGAGGGCGGCGGCTCCGAACTGGCGCGCGGCCTGCGCGTTTCCCATTCGCTTGTTCGGTCTAGCTATAACTACTGGGTGGGCCATAAGTAAGCTTATCGAGGGATTTTCAGCAACGGTAATTTAGTAATCTAGGTTGCTAATTCGTGCTGCATGTTTCTTCCAGCTCATGGTGATGGTCATACTTGTTAACCGCTGAAATGCCTCATGGACTTGCCAAAGAAAAAAGTATTTTAACCACTGGGTCATTAATCGGAGAACCTTACTTTCGGGCCACCCTGNTTCAATTTCATCCGACAATCAAAGCTCATTCAAACCCTGGAATAGGGAGGAGGTACTATAATGCCCTTACGTTGAAAATTCAACGTTGACACAACGTCGCACAGCATCAACTTTTCAACGTTGAGCTGTGTTTCATTTCAACATTGTGGCAACATCATGGCAACATGTTACGTTGAAAAGTCAACCTTTTCTCAACATTGAGGCAACATTGCCATCAACCTTTTTTCAACGTCGACACAACGTTGTTGTGCCGAATGGGTGGGAATCAAATCCAGAGGAAGTTATTATCTTAGAAGGAACAAACCGTGGAATGATAGTACTCAGATTACTTTCCAGCTATTAGTAAAAGTACATTTCCAATCGTAGGAAATCGTGAAGCCCAGACGTCGACCAACGCTGGCACCACGTGACACGAGCATGTTTTTAATGTTGAACTGTATTTCATTTCAACATCGCGACAACATAGATTCCACCTTTTACACGCCTTTGTTACGCCACATTGCTACGTTAAAGAGTCCATCCTCCCTCGACGTTGACACGATGTCGTTGAACCGAATGCTTTCATGATTTGACTCGAGTCGATTGATTCGTTGCACGTTTTGATTCCCCTCTCGCTATTGTTTGAGACATTTCTTGATTGAATCCCTTTTTGGCAGGCAAATGTTCAATTAATAATTAGAACATAGCTTCAACATGTACCATTCCAAAAATAGGAACGGTGGGTCATCCGAGGCCAGAATCTGCCAGAATCAAAATTGTCCGGAATCATGGGTTACTGGCGATTTCGTCGCGAACAGTTCGTTGCAGATATCGAGTCGCAAGCATCTTCAGTCGAAGTACAGTTTCGTCGCAGACATTGATCGTCGCACTTCCCTGTCACGAAGGCATTTAAAGGGTACACATGATAAGGTCTCACTCGACCCAAGCAAGATGGACTCCCAAGACGAGAGCTTTGAAGTGCACGTAAATCGCAGCTCATGGATTCGTCAAGAGGTCGTATGTCAACTTTGCGAGCCGCATTTTTTGCGCATGCCACATCCTACCGCCTTTCGGGCTCGGTAGAGCGTGGCATGCTATCTCATCGGTATGCTATCTCAGTCGCTTTTTCTCCCCACCGTGAGAAGTAGGTCGTGGCGAGGCTTCAGGCGTTGTGAGAAACCATGTCCTGGCCAAAAATGAATAAGGAGGAAATGGAAAACTAAAACCAGGAAAGAAATTCAGTGTTCGGCCAACTTTTTCAATAGTTCCTCGTTCCTTCAATATTGCTAGCGAACAAATTTGGTTAATGTCTGCTCCCTCGTTTCTGCTAACCCTGATGATGATTAAATTATTATGCCTTTCCATCGCTACGCTAGATTGAAACAACCAAAACGAAAAGCCTACCGCTGTCGTCATGATATTTTCTGGCTCGTTAATATTAAGTGCATATGAACTCTACAGGCAGCCGCCATGTTGGAAGGGTGAAGCCTCTCCGCGAATGGCAAGGCCGCAGACGGAAGTCTGCTTGGAAAAATGCCGAAAAATGTTCCTCTTCTCGCCGACAGTCGGAACCAGTTCTCCCGTTGCCCCTCGGGCACGTCTGCCGGAATGCCCGACCTCACTGGCGCTTTTTTTTTCATGGGCCATGGGGAGCAGGGTGGAAAGAAGGGGCTTCCAAGGACGGGGGGGTGAAAGAAATTCCCCAGAGGCAACGATTAGCAATTTCAAGGACTGCCAGGGGAGGCTGCCGTCCCCATAAAATACGCCAATGCCAGACGGCATCGGTGGACGATACAATCTCTCGATCTCGCGCCATTACAGTTACCATGAGGCATGGTACTAACTGAGGCGTACGGTAATAATGCCCAATGTGCGTCAAGGATTCGAATGCTCTGAGAGACAGAAGACTGGGTTGAATAATACGTTTCACGTTGACGAATCGGGCGCGATAGCCATTGGCTGTTCGGAGTGGACTAACCTTGGGTGTGACAGATTTTTATGTGCCCCTTGTAGACCCTGGATCCCAGTGGCTAAGCGTCGGAGGGGGACAGGCTTAAGCAGTTCAAATTCATATTTTGACTATAATAAATATAAACTTAATGCCACGAAGAAATTCATTTTTTTTTATGAGGCAAGGGAAGTATTTATTGGGTGTCCCTCTTTCGAGGCACAGAAACATGGTCACCTTCGCCCAGGGAGAACACGTGCCCCTCCCCTCCCCTCCCTACACTTTTCACTAAAGAAAAGCCCGAAAAGGAATAAATCCATGAAATGCATAATTGAATTCCAGAGTTCCTGTACCCCCCACTTTTTAAAATGCACTCTAATTTCACGCTTGTGCTGGTTTCACGTTGCTTCGTGCAACGGAGGCTTCTTCAAAGTTTCTTGAAAAGAGGGAAAAGATGGTACGAATTAACTCGCCAGAAGCCTAATGGCATGAGGGAGGAGGGCGGCGGCTCCGAACTGGCGCGCGGCCTGCGCGTTTCCCATTCGCTTGTTCGGTCTAGCTATAACTACTGGGTGGGCCATAAGTAAGCTTATCGAGGGATTTTCAGCAACGGTAATTTAGTAATCTAGGTTGCTAATTCGTGCTGCATGTTTCTTCCAGCTCATGGTGATGGTCATACTTGTTAACCGCTGAAATGCCTCATGGACTTGCCAAAGAAAAAAGTATTTTAACCACTGGGTCATTAATCGGAGAACCTTACTTTCGGGCCACCCTGTATATACAATGTCTGGAGACGACGATAATGGATCTGAAAGCCCCCCCCCCATTCTACCCTCTTCTCGCCTTAGGCGCGACCCCGCTTACCTTCTCCCCAGCAGTCTCTCAGAGGTATTCGTCCTGTCGGTGCAGCTTGCGTGTTTCCCCATCTGAATTACGCTTTTGAAGATCCTTTACGCCTCGGCGATCAAGAGCGTCTCAAGCCACTTTCAACTTGTCCCTCTTCTCTCTACCCCTTCAGCTAGCGCGCCGGGAAGATGCTGAACCTGAAATCCCCCATGGTGGTCGTGTCCAACCGTCTGCCGTTCGTCCTCAAGAGGAACGAGAACGGAGAGCTGCAGCGCAAACAAAGGTGAGTTTGAGCGTGGAAAACGTTTTCCTTCGAAATCAATATCTCTAAGAATTATATTCCTCATTCTCGCCTTTGTTGGAGATAGGCTTCGTTGCGCGAGACAATGACGTAACAGTGCTCGTGCAATTTTTTTTTTTCTAACACAGAAAGGTAATAACAAATCTGGGATTTGAGACCTGGCCCATAATTATCGCATTATAGGAGTGGAGGAAGCATCTCGAAGTTCCGTTCAAGTTCGGTTTAGAAGCTACCTCTATAATGCCATTTTCCTGGGTTGTATCGAGATGACCAAACCCCTTTAATTTAGAGATGCGAAATCAACGCTTTCCCACTGCCGAGACATTGCACTTTGAAGTGAGTGTCGATAATGCGAGAAAGGTCAAAGTCTGAACGTGCGATTTTTGGGACGATACTTTGTAAGTGCACTGAATCGACATTTTTGTCTATTACATAAAAATGGGGGGGGGAGGCTTGTTCCTCAAATCGCCCATATTCATCCGCATGTAGTTGACGGTTCCATAAATTAAGCAAACCCTACCAAAAGTTTATTATGAGATCTCATGAGTTCTCATATGACATGCATGATGCCTCATGAAACTCATCGCGTATGATCATGAGGTTTCTGGAGATTCCGGCAGGACAAAATAATAGACGCATGCGCGCATTATGAACAGGGGCGCCCCCACTGGTGACGTCCACTGAGCTCAGAAAAAGAATTGGAGATGGCACGCCCATAGGAGTAACGGGGAAAACTGGCGCATTTTGAAGCCACACTTCCATGAGAGGTTCCTCATGCATGAGTGTCAAAGTCGAGTGAAGAAATGTCTGACTCGAGTGAGAAGCACTTGCGTTCTTTGGAGTGTCTGCCCAAGGCAAGCTTGTCCCATGACATCCTCAGACCATTGCATGTCTTCTGAGGTCATACATTGAGAATGTCCTTGTGTTGGCATGCGTCAATGTAGTTCATCGTGTTTCATTTCCCTCCATGCCCACCTATTCTTTCAATCTCTTTGGAGATTGAAACTAACATTCCCAGGGTGTTCAGAATATTATAGGTATCGGAATTGAAAGCTGTGAAGAGACTCCATACAGTATAGGCCTAGGCCTGGTACATAGCTTGGTGAAATGTCCCCTCTTGCTCACTTTCCATTGGCTTGGTCCTCTGTCTCTTGACCCTCAGGTCAAGAGACAGCTGAAAAATAAGGCATCCGTCTCACTTGCAGCGCCGGCGGACTGGTGACAGCCGTGGCCCCAGTCGTGATCCAATGCGGCGGGCTCTGGGTTGGCTGGCCCGGGATCCACATGGACGATCCCCACCAGTCTGTTCCCGAGTCGGACCCAGGGGACATGGGACCCTCGGCGGGCCTCAAGTCGGAACAGGTGAGGATGCAGATCTAGACGTGTTCCGTGGCGACTTAATGTGCGAAGTTGTCCTTGTAAACCCGGTCGGCCTTGTCGATCGGAGTGCCCAGCCATGCAAGACAACAAAAAAGGCTTTGGGTGGATTTTGAACTGTTGGCGTCCCCAACCACGGTTGAAAATGAGGCGTATGATTTATTATTATTAGAGAGAATGATCAAATGCAACATTTTCAAACAAGTTTAGGAGTGAAAAATTTAATCCATATGGTGGATTTTCCGATAAAACTAGATTAATTTTTATCGATTAGTTCAGAAATCCCCTTTTCGTTTAACGAGGGTGATCCTAAAGCTTCTGCCCGGAATATAAGGGAATGTAATTGACTGTTGAAACATTTTAATTTTCAGCATTATCTTTGGACACCAATACTTGACAGATTGATGGAACAGGGCTACAATTTAATTGAGGGAAATCCATTTCGTTGTCAACTAGAAAAGCTTCACTGAATTGACAATTGCCTTTTTCACCTAGTCCGCTTCACAGGAAGTTTTGCTTTAAATTTATCTTATTGAATGAACTGTCATATTGTGGTGATTGAATTATCAGATAAATACTTTAATTAATGCGGACAATACTTTAATCAATGCTTTAATTTAAAAAATGCCCAGTGTTCAAATTTTCAATTTTTGGAAAGGGATAATTTTTTTTTACACAAATGATTATGAAAAATATGCGCTTAAAAGCCAAATTGTGGCACTGAAATGACCAAAAAGGATGAAGGGATATGGGAACGAGATTTCAGCCTTCCTCGATCGTTCATTCCTCGATCATTCCGACTACCTCGGGGCAGAAGATGTAGGATCGTCCCTCGTCACTGCTCAAGAAATCACGGTTCACAACCCAACTGTCGAAATGGCACTGCTGCCTCCCCCTTGACTCCTCGAAGAAACCCTAATCACCCTTATTGTAGGTCGTGCCCGTCCACGTGGAGGAGCAGCTGTTCGACGACTACTACAACGGATGCTGCAATGCTACTTTCTGGCCCCTCTTCCACTCCATGCCAGATCGGGCGGTCTTTGTGGCGGACATGTGGGAGGTGAGGATGGAATTCGGATTGGTTCGATCTGCTGCCTGCTTGATTTTGTCCGCTTTCGACTGTTCGATGCTGGGACTGGGACTCGGTTTGTTTGTCCAAGGCCATACTTCCAAAAAAGGGTGGGATGCCAGGAATTCGGGCTATTGCGTCGTGTTGCGTTCGATCGGACCTCATGAGGACTCGGGAGAGTTCGTGTCGGATGACGCTGGTATGGTGGGGATGCTGAATGATTTATTTGCCTGTTTTCTTGAATGAATCCGATGAGGCACCGCCGATGTCGTTGACGCATGCGTGTTGTCACTGAGGTCGTCAGGATAGGAAAATAGAAGGCAGGCTCCGATGGTATTTCAGAGCGTGTTTTGAAGGAACTTTCGGGGGAAGTAGCGTTTCAAGTTTACGAACGTTTGCGAACAGTAACATAACGTTTGATGCCATAGGATTTTCAAACTGGATGGTGACTGCTGTGTGATGAGGGAACCCGTTCAAATTGCGAAAGCCTCAGGTAAGACTCAAGTCGCGGAATAAGTTTTTCAGTTGCTGTCTGAGCAGACCATGTGGCAGCCCCTTTTAAGAAATGGCTAGATGCCATCATGGAAGAAAATAATAAAGGGAGCCACGTAGCAGAGAGGCCTTCTGACTTCCGTGCTCCAACCTTGAACCTTGTGGAACGGTAGCCTGTTGAGTCCGAGATCCCTGTATAATGTCTTGACCGGCCGGCTGCTGAAGCTCGCGGTCTTTCTTCGTCCCGAAGAAAGACCGCGACGCTGAAAGACTGAGGGTTTACAGGTCGGTCGTGTATGCCCTGCAGTCGACTCTGCTTCGCATTGCACATTCCATGGCGTATGCAATGCGATGTCTCTTATCAGCAATAGTTAATATGTCCTTGCCTCGTGGGCAGTCGTACTCGACAGTGAACGTGATGTTCGCCTACCAAACCGTGGATGCCTTGAAGAAGATGAAAATGAAGAATCAGGAGGGCGAGGAGCGCATCCCCTTGGTCTGGATCCACGATTATCACCTCATGCTTGCTGCTAACTACATCCGGCAGGTAAGGGGACGTGGTTCCCTTCATTCCTCTCTCTGCTTGGCTCTTTAATTACCAGGAAGACTCCCGTCAGCAGTTGCTCCACTCGAGACTCTCGCGTTGCAGTTCATGGGTCAAGGAGAAGAAAGTTCTCTGCAGCTTTCACTCTGAAACACGGGGGCCTGTTCCTCGCTTCGGTGATAGTAATGTAAATCTAACCTATATTTAATCTCAACCTGATCTGAAAAGATTGTAAAAAAGTAAACAAGGGTGTCTGTTCCTCACTTCGGTGCCTTATTCCACACGGACACAGTGTGAGGGGAAGGGTAAGTGGCGATTAAACCGGAATTACTCATTAGTAGGGGGGTGGGGGCGTGGACATCAATGACTCAATGAAATGGGCACAAGGGAAATGTGGTGTTCAAGAGTTTCTCTCCCCTTCGGACTTTGTGGATCCTACCCAGCGCTAACCCTTGAGGGGTGGGAAGAGGTGGGCCCGGACCATACTTAGAACCTTTTAAAGTCGTCATTATGGTCTTGCCTCGCACGTTGAATCTAAATCAAAACCAAGTTCACTCACACCAACAGTCCCATGGCCACCGGTGAAAAAAAATCTGCCGGCGAGAAGGTGCTAGGTTCATGCTGAGAATGCGAGGTAGGAAATTTGATGACCTGGTCCAGGTGAGCTGAACTGAACTCTCAACCCTCGGACATGAAGACATGGGTGGACCAGAGACGATGAGGTTTTCAGCTACACATTCTCCCTCTCATTTGCAATTGAGATTTGAAACCGAGCTTTAGCCGGTCTCCGCCACAGTAACCTAGAAGCGCCAAAAAGAAAGCGCGGAAAGGCAATGGATTAAAGTGGAAACCATACAGGGCCTACATCAAAGCTCGTATTAGATGAGTAGTCTCTGCCACTTGTGTGCACTGATATTGGACTTGCACGTGGAGTCGAACAAACATTATTATGGAATATTTATTTTAACCCTTTCTCTTTGGAAAGAGAAATAGCGCTTTGGTACAGACCCAAGTTATTTTTGGGGCCAATTAAAAATTCCACCTTAACCCTTTCAGACCTTATAAGGCCGCTATCGGAATATTTTCTGCATTGTTGAGCTCTTTCGTGATTCTAATTGAAATTCTCGTGCTTTATATGTAGTTTTCATATTTTATATGAATTTACCATATACCATTTATATTATACATTTAAATAACTGAAGAGTACAAAACTAATGGGCGAAATAAGGACTCTTATGAAACTCGGCCATGCGTAATGTACCCATTGTAGCGTAATGGGAGCACGAATCTGGACAAGGAAGGAACTTCTTGCCTTTGGGCTGTTTTTAGAATAAAATCAAGTTTGGATTTGGATCAGATTAGCAGAGGCAAGGAAAAGGGCTCAGTATTCAAGATCACTTGCCGAAGCCCGAAATTGTCTTGTATCCTCGCCCTTACCATCTCCCGTTCCGTTTCAGTATTAAACTATAAAGAAACGATAAAAGGGGTGTAGCATGCGCTCTCCATCGATCCAACTTTGTCCGTTCAAACTTGTCACCAGCGTCAAAATAATGCGCTTACTTGAATGTGGAAGCATTTTGTTTCCTTGTATGAGTCACGCTTAGGCTGATGTGCGCTATTTTTTCGTTTTTCAGTACTAGGCATGACACCGTCAGTATTTACTGTCATTTTCATTGGGGGGGGGGGGGTTTCGAATTAAATCCAGAAACTGTGTCTTCTGCTCCTACGTGACCCCATGAATAATCCACATGCTCAGTCGTGCCCAACGAAGAGAGTCTGGTTCTTGAGTTTGAGATTCTCTGCATGTTTTCATACTAGGAATGCGAGGAGCAGAATCTGCAATGCAAACTGGGATTCTTCCTTCACATTCCATTTCCACCGTGGGACATCTTTCGTCTCTTTCCCTGGGACAACGAGGTCCTGCAAGGAATCCTAGGTGAGGGTATTCCATTTGTGTTTTTTCTCACCTGCCATCTCCATAGCTATTAGTCAAGACATCGTTTTTGGTTAGGCAAGGCCCATCGCATATTCTCGCATATTTACTTCCTTTGCGGCTCTGGAGTCGATTTGAGATTTATCGCGAACGGATTGTAAGCAAGTGAAACCGGAGCAACGTAGTGGTTTCTGTTAAACCGATATATGGAGTATAGGTTGAATAAAATAAACCTGGTTGTTTGTAAAGCACAATAGAAACATGGTTGCCAATGCAACCATGTTTCTATTGTGCTTTAAGCCCTCGTGAATGGGGTCGAGTTGCATCAATGCAGATGAAACTCTGCTCCATAGTGCCTATTGCTTTGTAGAATATACAGTATAACAATGATACCTTATTTAGTATTCTATATTGTCCAGGTGTACACATTGTAAGCAATTTTTTTGCGGCAGATTCCAGTTCGTTAACTTCTGCAGCGTGGTGATAGCTCTTCCTTGACTCTGAGTCGTAAAGAATTTGGCAATGATAAGAAATTAGCTAAAATTTGTCCCTTTAAAATTCCTACCTGCACCCAGCGCATTTCTGCCACAAGCGCTGATGTGATGTGACGTCATCGCATATCCTGCATGGACTCAGAAACATTACCATCCCTCCAGGAAACGACTTGGTGGGATTCCACATCGAAGACTACTGTCGGAATTTCCTGGATTGCTGCCAGCGGCGGTTGGGCTGCCGGGTGGACCGAGTCCACAACCTGGTGGACGTGGCAGGGAGGACGGTGAAGGTCCGGGCTCTGCCGATCGGGATCCCGTACAAGCGGTTCGAGGAGATGGCCAATGCGGCGCCCAGAGCACTGCAATCCTCCCAGCAGATCGTCCTTGGGGTCGACAGACTCGACTATACCAAGGGACTCGTCAATAGGTTTTGTTTTTTTTTTTCCCATTCTAATGATCTGAAATTTGCCACCATCATGACTGGAATACAGATAAAAGTTTTCCGCTGTGACCTAACCGAGAGAAATGAGGGCAGCCTCACCCTTATATTGTTAATGATCTGACAAAGTGGTATGCCAAAGTGGTTCCAAAGATGAACTGTAATTTGAACTGAACCTCCAATTTCAGTCTGGACTTTGATCTGGGTGAAATTCGTCTGTACTATCGACTACTCTCGCTAAGAAATTCTAGCTTCAACTGCAACTGAACTGCAATTTTGAAATAGACCATGAAGTGGCCCATTATTGACCCAACGTCGACATAATTACGCAAGAGCGCCCAAGTTTGCTGAAATTGACCTGGTGTAACCCAAGGTGGCTAAACGTAAATCCAATTATTCAGCCTAAACCAAAAACAATAAGTGATTCAAATTGATCCTATGGCCATAATTGCCCTAAAGAAACAACTTGAGTCAACTTGAATAAATATCTGAGTCACAAGTATGAGTGGAATAAATACGTATTTTACAGCCATTTTTAGAAATGTTGCACAAATTAAAACTATAATCAGGCTGTGTCCATTCTAAATTGTATGAGAATCTTTAACTATGGGTACATTAAGACTACGTTAAGTACATGACTTATTTTGCGTCTCCGGGTCACTTTTGATGAACTTTTACCAATACCGAATAATTAGGGACAAGATGGGTCACACCGGATCACTTTGTGTACCGTGTTGAATGCCCATAGTCATTGATTATTTTGATGGCATGAACTTGAGCAGTACAATCAGTGGTACACTGCTTACTGTTGAGCGAAGCGTTGATGTGTTGATCACGATAATCACACTGCACCCACCTAAAGCTTCTAGTTTGAAAAAAAAAAAGCTTTCAAATGCTTTAATGCCAAAAAATTCCTGTAACAGCTTGGTTCATGATGGAATTTACCCATATGAAGAAGTGAAGAATTATCTTTAGTGCTTAAATTACCGTGGCAGCCAAACTGAAACGAAGAGAAAGGAACAGAATTGAGGTATGAATTAGGCCGATCAAGTTTTTCCATTCTCATCGTGACAAGTGGAGTCGTCCTTGGGTGATGGTTTGAAATTTGAATTTTTGGTCCTTTTCATCCATGAGCCTGCCATGCTCGAGATTTGTTGAATTGCGAGGAAAATGTCAATATTTTATGAGTAACCAGGGTGGGAGTGGTGTTTTGAATTCTCTTTCTGAGAAATCTCACCCTGTTATCAGGGGCAATGATCATATTGTACATCTGTTGAGGTAATTGTGAGGTTTTTCTGTTAGACAGAAGAAAGTATCTGGGAGAACAGCTATTGATATTGGAAACGGGAGCAGGGAAGAGATGGGAGTGTGACTTCTCATGAGACTAACAGTATCTCCACTATATGTTCTTCGTTCATTATTCTTCAGCGCCACAATTGCTCAAGTTGATTCCCTGTCGAGGATTCTGTCAAAGTTTCTTTATAGACTTTGTTTCTTAGGCATTTTCCAGTTACAATTGGAAATTTTAGAGGAAGTGAAGTGAGCATTTGTACCAGCTAAGGGGCCATTTAGATGTGTTCTCGAGTTGGGAGTGGTCCAAGACCCATATGTTGTATATTTAGCGATTTAACATATTAAATTCTGAATATGTATGAGATGTGTTCTTGGACATACTTCTCGTGGTCAAATGTTATCAGATATGAAAGAAATAGAATTCACTACAAGAACCTCTCAGAAGTGGGGCATACTGGAAAGCATGATTTGTTGGACAGGATCCGATCCTTTGAGAGGTTCTTGGAGAAGCATCCAGAGTACCTGGGGAAGGTGGCACTGCTGCAGGTGGCCGTTCCTTCCCGCACGGATGTGAAGGAGTACCAGCAGCTGAAGGAGCAGATGGACTTGGAGATCGGACGTATCAATGGACGTTTTTCCACACTGAATTGGTCCCCCATTCGATACATCTATGGCTGCATTTCACAGGATGAACTGGCTGCCTATTACAGGTCTGAGGCATGATTTACTGGAGTGAGCATGTTACTGATTGTTGCCAGTTGAAATCGGGTTGCCTCAAAAGAGGACGAAGTATATTAGTTTTATGCTATCAGGAACAGAAAGCTGACTTTTTAATGATGGGGAAGCAGTATGTATGAGCCACTTCATGCAGTTCAATTGGGCACCACAAGACATGGCTTATCCTTCACGGAGTATCTTGCTGTGTATCCTGCATTTGGTATACTTACAGTAGGAAGCACCAGATTGAATATAATTGTTAAATATAGTTCTTAACTGTTACTTATAGTAAATATAGTCAAATTTCTTCATATACATTTGCTCGAATTAGTTGGTCTGTTTGTACTAGGCAGAACAAGTTGAACAATGAAAAATAAGAAGCAAACTTATGATAATGACTACATGACTTTTTACGGAAGGATGCCTGGGATCGTGCCACCTTGAGGTGGGTGGGTGGAGTAAATACTACTCATTGCTACCTTGATCCTTCAGTTGTGTGTTCTTTGACAGGGACTCATCTGTGGCACTGGTGACCCCTCTTCGAGATGGAATGAACCTGGTGGCCAAGGAATACGTAGCCTGTCAGGTGGACAAGCCTGGAGTGCTGATCCTGTCTCCTTTTGCTGGGGCTGGGGAAACAATGCACGAGGCCCTGCTCGTTAATCCCTATGAATTGGATGATGTGGCTGATACCCTCCATCGAGCTCTCACCATGCCCATTGATGAGCGGGAGATGCGTATGTATCACCTGAAGAAGAGAGAGCAGACCATGAATGTGGATTTCTGGCTCACTTCCTTCCTCAAGGTGAGTTTTCTTTGCAGCATTTCACTTGACTGAGACAATGGGTAAACATGTTTTGCACAAAATCCCACAATAATATGGATTTAGTAATGGTTAGAATGCATGCAAAGGACCCCAGCAGGTTTTTTCTCTTCATCTTCCAGTGCTCAAGGTATCTCCTATCAGTGGCACAACCTCCTCTAAAGTTTGGGTGGGGGTTCAAATTTCTCATGACCTGTCTTTCAAATGTCTCTGAATGCAAGAAGGGATTATCAATTCATCAGGAGAGGTAAAATAAAAGCACAAAACAGTGCAAGCATGTGAACAAAGAAAATGAAGCTGAAAATTTTCATGAAATGGTGAGCACAGAATTTTAACTCTAAATGATATAAGCACATTCAATATCTAAAAAAGACTTAACATGAACCTAAACATCACTGCACGTTCACATATGCAACTGGAAATTAGTTAACCTGTATGTGATTCAGGCCTTTTATTTAAGTCGTCTTTCCATTTTCATATAAAAAATTCAATAGCGCCAAATGTTCAAGGTGTTTCCTTGACAGGTTCACTAAAGTGAGTAGCTCCATGTGACAGGCATGACCTTCACCTTTGACCTCCTATTTTTGTGCCTTTCCAGCCTTGCTCTCAGGTCATTTGCTCATACTTTTCTGCATCCCTCCACTCTTGAGGGAGAGGGGAATAGAGAAGTAGGGAGATACCATCATGAGCAGGGGTTTGGGGGGGAGGGTTCAAACCCCTGAACCCCTCCCCCCTCAGTTGCACCCGTCTCCTATAATTGCCTAAATTAGATGAGCTGATGCATGATTATATTATCAGATCTAAATGAAATTTAAATATGCAACCTTGCAAAGTCCTTATGTTTTGCATTCTTCACAATAGAGATGCAAGATGATGATGGATGCATTTATGTTGCATATCCCATGAGTCTATGTTTATATTCATATATACTAGTATTTTATAGTGTTAGTTCCAGTAATTGCAGTCTCTTAACATTACATGCATTCAAGACCTGCTTTAGGCAGGGTTCAAGCATGAGCTTGGAAATGTAGCAGTCTTCTGCATGGTGCATCATGTCAATTGATGCTGCGTGTAGCACAAAATTATAAGAATTCAGAAGTGCCACTTAATAAGGCATATGTACAGCCATATTTGAAATATCTTTGAATAACCCAGCATTTCATAATGCTACTAGATTTGAGCTTCCATGATTTTCTCATTCATCATTATGAGTAACCCTTTTTTTGACAGCTGAGTAATAGGAATTAGCTTCAGTGGTATACTGATAGAAATATGTGCTTCTGAATGTAGTCTTTTTGAATATTCTTCAGGCTTTTTAACAGATGCAAAATCACAATCCCATTTTTTTAATCTCCAGGAATTTCATCTGATATCCCTTGAGTGTTTTGGCTGAAGTTAAAAAAAATTGACAATACTTTTGTCGAAGTGACAGGTATCTATCAAGACATTCCCTGGCCACAATGTCATTGGAGTCCACTAGAGTTCTGGAAGCCACTGCACTTGCCGAAAGGGAAGAGGTGCTTATCTAATTCTGAAAATATCCTCCTTGAGTTTATTTTTTGTTGTTGACAACTTTTGCTTTGTCAAGTTTTACACTGTGAGCTGTTGTCTCAGTTTATTATATTGGGTTGTAACATATATTCCCGCCGTTTTTATATTTTGTTTGTTTTCACTCCATATTTTTGAAGTTTGGCAAAGTGGATATAGTCATTCGAAAGAGCGTTCTTTCCT
>CAJPEV010004492.1:0-21698 GCA_905338385.1 Darwinula stevensoni | reverse complement strand
ATTCCTTGTGACAAATCTTCACTGCACAACCAGAAGAGGGATACTGCATGATGCTGAATTAGGCTGTGGAGGCGAAGTGGTGGACCCGGGGACGTCCGTCGTGTTCACACGAAACGGGTGCGCTTCCGTGAGTGATGACCATCTCCCCCATTCGCCTGGAAATCTCTGGAGGGGTCGTCGCCGTTGTAAGCTTGGGCTTTGGGGCCGAAGGCAGGATAGACTTGACCGTTGGGGCCGTAGCCAGGGTAGACTTGACCGTTGGGGCCAGTGATCATGATCGGGTTCACCGTGTCCGCATTGTTTCTCAGGGTCTGGTAGTTGCTGAGGACGGCCAGCCAGATGCAGATCATGATGGCTGCATCAATGGATTCGCTTCGATTAGTGTTTCTAGTTTCATGAACAAAACGTGGAATTTCCTTTTTGCATTTTACAAGACGGTGAAACGATAAAAAGTTCGATTTTGGACCAGACTGTTTAGCAATCGAAAATTTTCATATCGGATACGTCTTCATAGATAAATCAATACCTCTAGTAATCCCCATAATATCTCTAGCTAAATCTGGCTAAAGGAACATGAAGTTCTGACTATTGTATAACTCCCCTTTGAATCAAAATTCCGAAACGACAATTCTCATTGAAAGGGCAATCTCGAATACATATAAACTTCCGACAACACATTCGCTTCCTGAACAAAATCTCACTGGAAACTTAGGCAGGTCCCTCAGCGCCAGCAGAAGAGACCTGCACTCGTATAAATATTCAGCCAACGATCTCGAGATCGCTGCCGTATGCAACCAGGTCGTGCGGCTCTCGCGGAATCCTGCTTTGCAATTCACGTGCAAGCCGAACAAGTAGCACGAGAAGACGTAAATACCACTAGAATGACAAGGAGAAACTTCATCACGACTTCTATTCTTCCTGGAATATTTTCTCACAATTAGCCCCTTCCCCCTTCACCATCCCCCATCACCGTAATCCGGGGTACAGACCTAGGTAGACGACGGCGATGATGACTTGGAAAACGAAGATCGCCACATTGATTTTGTTGATCGCAGCAAAGTTGGTGAGGTATATGGCAAATCCGATGCTGGCCAAGGAGGCCAGCAAGTACAGGGCGTCCATGATAACCCAGGGAAGGTGCAGACATGCGTTTCTCTGAAATAAATAAATAAATGCTGGATGGTATTTATAATAATAAAAATCTACCATACCGCATTGGAACCTGGGCAATGAACGTATCACAGGTCAGAGAGAAAACTGGGACTCTCTGAAACCTCTGAAAAAAATTTTCCATCGGTATCTGTGGTAAATGATGAGTGCGTTGTCACCTTTTTGGAAACTCACGGAGGTTCATCACGTCCCATTTCTCTGAATGAATTTGAAAAAAAAAACTGACTTTTGCGGCGCCATAGATGAGGGCAATGGAGGAGAGGACGAAAATGGAGGAAATGACCACGAAGCCGATCATAATCCCCAGCAAGACTGAAAAAGAAAATATGTTCCCAGACACCCTGAACTGTCAAGAATGCATCCTTTTGATATAGGTTAACATCCAAGTTTTTGGTCACTTAAGCCCCAGATTTTTGGACTCGCTGATACGATTCCCATAGGAAGTGGACACCCTGTCTACACACTGGTATAAACTAATAATAAGTCCTCGTACCTGAAGGAGGTTGATTGAATGCTTGAAAACAGCCAGATTAACTAATTAAGCCGGATTTAAGCCTCACTGGCCAACAACTGGAGACCGGCCAGAAGACGGGGTCCTTTTTTCGTTTCGATGGAGTCCACCGTGCAGCTAGACATCATCAATGAACCATCATGTTGAAGTTACCTAATTCAACGTCTGCCTTACGAAATTCCTGCTTAAATTTCTCACTTCTTTCAGGGCGTATTGCTTACTTCACACAGAGACAGCAGGCACAGTGACCTTAATGGGAGGCACAGTGGCCTTAAAGGGCCACTGTACCTGCCGTCTCCTGTTTACCTTCTCCCGCCTTTTTAGGAAAGAGCAGTTTTTTAAATATATTTTCTGAGCGTCTGTGACTCACTTTTGTAGCCATCATTGACGTGGCCGTATTGTCTCACGATGTCTTGGTATATGCCCGAATAGACCATGTTGATCTGTGTGATGATCACGGATCCTGCGATTACGGCCACGATGGAGCCGATCTATGGAGAGAAGAATTTCATCAAGATTTTCATTAATGTCGCCCTTATTCTTGAAGCGCTTGCAGGCGATTGGTTCCGAAAGATTTTTTCTGTGATTTGAATTGTTCTTCGTTGTATCTCTCTTCACCCTTCCAGGCGCTGGAGGATCGCGGAACGAAGATTGAGGGTGGATTGTTGATAGTGCAGCTTTATTCCTGGGAAAATACATGATATTTCCTGGGAAAAAAAGCGGCATTATCAGATAGTTCTCTGTTCAAAAATCCACCAAGGCTCTTCAAACGTCGATTCTCAATATCAAAATGCTCTCAGTAACAAGAAAGAACAGGTAACAACTCAGTAAGTAACAAGCAAAGCCACTCCAAGTCAAGCTGGAACCAATGCTCGGTTTGGTCTTGCTCTGCATTAACATAATTGGTTCATCGCAAGCTTCCGATTCGGAGCGAAGCAAAAAAAAAAAGGACCTTTTAAGATATTCGCAAGGGACGCATTGCGTGTTCCCTTTGAAATATTTATGTAAGATGACAATAAAGGGAATTCACCAAAGAGAAGACCCCGACGACTATGGTCCCCAACCGCGTATTGTAGCAGCAGCAGCAACACGTCTTCACGCACACCATCTTCTATTTCAAGCCGGATAGACTTAAAGAGCGGGACCCAAAGGAGCGGGAAGCACCGACATCCCAAGTGGTTCGTGTTCCGACAGGATGGGAGGCAGCGAAGGGAATTTCAGTGTTGCTCTGTGGAAGCCCGGCAATCGACTTGTACCGGCTTCGCACTATGTTGACTTTTGGACACGTTGATTCCGTATTTACAATAGGTCGATGACTGTTCCGCATTGGCGTGGCTCCATCTATTGCGAGGAGATTCGTCGATCTTTTTCACACGTTTGCACTTCCTTTACTGGATGCTTTAAAAATTTTGCGCGCGGAATCGGCTGAGCAGATGTTTGTATGATACTGGTGATGCGAAATGAAGGAGTGAACTCTTTTCGCGTATTTCCTTTTGGAGCGCCACGATTTGTCTGGACTTGATATAGCTGACCATGAATGTCCCTAACCCGTTACTGTTTGCCTAGATGCCCACAAGGCCCAGTAATTAATATGAGATGCCTATGCATTCATAATCCGCATGATCTGTTGACGCTGTTCCTTGTGTCGATGCAATGTACTTCATATTGCACGTAAGAGCGAATGATCAGATATATATACTGAGATGAATGCCTTCTTTAAAATGCCTCCTTGGATAATATTTGATATTTACAAAATCATCAGGAATCATAAAGGGTGTTTAAAAAAAACTTAATATTCAATTTAAGTAATTTTTTCATTATTAATTTTTTTATTACTATGTTAAGATATTTCAAGGGAAATCCTTTTTTTGCCTCAAAATGCATTTTGACTCTAGAACATACCTTAAAAAACATATTGAAGCGTTCTGGAGTAATATCCAGATGCAACCATTAAGCAGGTCAAGAAATTCCTCAAGTCCAGAAATTCAAAATATGAGTTTTATCACATCTCTCGCCAATCCATGCAATTTTTTGAGATACCAGATTGCTAAATTTGCAGACAAAGTGCCAGGTTACCAAACATTCAGGTGGAAACGGAAGACCTGCGACTGCAACAACCCCCATGATGAAAGCTAGAGTCAAGCCACTCATTGCCAACTGAAGGCATAACAGAGGACTGGGGAAGGTGGCCGCCAGAACTGGAATTTTTTTTGGAAGTTTCTCAGACATTCTCAAAACTGGTGGATTTTACTACAAAATGAAGGTTCAGGGAATGACAGAGGTTCACAAACAGAAAAGGTTAACTTTCTGCCAACGGATGCTGAAGCAGTATGGAAGGAATCCCACCTCTTCCAAGTTTTGGAAGGATTTGGTCAACACAGTTTTCTCTGCAGTCATCAGGCTCCATCCTTCAAGAAACACCAAGAACGATGTTGTCTGGAGTCACTCCATCCTGGATGTTTGGAGCACCCCTCGCTCACAATGAAGAAAACTTTTCTGCTGCAATCATGTTTAGTGGTGTCACAGTGCGGGGCCTGATTCCAGACAAACCTCTGTTCAGAGTTGAGTTTTACTCCGGATATGATCCAAAACCTAAAACTGTCAAAATAGATTAATCTACGCAGACATCATCAAAGATATTACTGGGCCTGCTGTCAGCAAACTGTATCCAAATAAAGATGCTCTCTGGCAGGATGACCTTGCTTCCATCCACAGGACTGGTGTTACAGCCGTTTCCACAGAATTCGGAAATAGACAAACAGGCACCTAAGGTGGCTGATGTATGACCAATTGGGAATGTTTGGGGAATGAGGACCTGACCTGTATCAAGCAAATGAAGAAAGTCATCACCAAAGAATAAAAGAATATCAGTGACGACAAATGAGGATGCCTGACCAAAAAAAATGATTGAAATTAAAATGTTACTGTTAAATCATGTTTATGATATATTTTTGTGCTTGTAATCAATTTTTTCTTGTTACAAACAAAAATAAATAAATATATTGTCTAAAACAAATTGTTAAGGTTTTTTTTAACACCCTTTATGCACACGAGAAAATAATGCTGTATCTAGGTATATTTGAGTTGAATTCGATGATGTCTGTTAGACGCAATGAAGCGAAAGTTGTTTCCTCGAGCTTTAAAATTTTTATCGCAAATTTTCCTCGCACATAGGATTTTTCAGAACTGTATGCATCAAAATAAACTCATTCCTATTAGGTTTCTATACATTCTGAACGATGCTGCTGTAGAATATACACAGAGATCCGAAAGGAGCTAATCCTTTTTTCCTCTATCAAATCGATCACTACCGTGATCATTAGCAACCCCTGCTAAATAAAATGCTAAATTCAAGAAATTGCATGCATAGCATATTGTGCTTCGCCCAGCTTCGCGAGGCTGCTGTTTTCTATTTCCCTGCAAGAATTTAGACAGGGCGATCGTAGGAAGGCGAAAGGGTTCGGATCGCCTGCCGCAAATTCTTTTATGCCTTTTCATGAGATGGTGACTTTGTGCAACACAAGTGCATTTTTGGATCAGTTCAAAATGGGTTGAATACTTAACTGAAACAGAAGAGTTCTTGAAAAGATTTCTTTTTTTCAAATTCTAAAACCTGTAAAGTTGTTACGAAGATGTATATGGATGTGTTTAAAGTCCAAAATAATTTCCGCCATTGGTTTCTTAAAATCCAGTCTTATTCCCCACAAGAAAGGGGAAAGTGAGGAGTCGGTATAAAATAGTTTTCTAGTTATAGTTATATAAAATAGCCATAAATATATTGGTATGATATGCACAGTCGGTATATCATATAATATCATATAACCAATTTTATCCCCGCTGCTGGCTCTTGACATCTGGTGATTGTTAAAAACGCAGCCGGCCCAGCGCATCTCATCAGCTCTGCAGCTCATCAGCTCTGCATCTCATCAGCTCTGCAGCTCATCAGCGCCTGCAATGCAAGGCCGGGATGGGAAGCAATATGAAGAGGATGTCATGGCCTGGCTGTTGAACAGTGCCTGCCATCCCGAATGAACTCGGGTGGACTCAGGTAAGAATCCTCTCCCCAGGCTCCATTCCATCCTTTTTCTCTCCAGCCGGCTTGGAAATGTGTGAATCCAGACTTTTAAGCTAATTTCGATAAGCCAAGCGTGTGTGCATGAGCGTCCTTAGCAACATCGACACAAGTTCACACATTTCGTCACCATGTTCACATCGTGAAACTTAGATACTACTGTTACATTACGTCGATGGCTTTTCCGCATTGGGGAGATTCCTCGATTCTTCCCACCCGCTTTTACGTCCTTTGCTGGATGCGTTAAAAATTTTCCGCGGGGAATCGGCTGACCAGAGATTTGCAAGAACAAGGTGATTCGTATTGAATTAGGGAATTTCTACTGCGTAATTCCTCATGGAGCGCTTCGAATTGCCGGAACTTGCCATGAATGACCATGAATGACCTTTATCCGTCAATGTTTTTCCACGTGGCCCGGAATGAATATTTGATGCAAATGCATTCGGGATCCGTATGGTCTGAGTACACTGCACAGTGTCGACTTATGGTCGCATCGACCCGATGCACACCAGTGTGTTGCACGCGAGACCGAACGGTCAGACGCAGGTGCCGAGGTGAAAGGCTTCTTTAAAATGCCTCTTTGAATAATATTTAGGTAATTTCAGAAGGATCCTTCTGAAATACTGAGGTTCTCGGGGAAAACTGCGATTTGCCATATCAGAGGCTCACGCGCAATGACCATGCCTCCAGATTCATCTATCAACAATTTAATGGATTTGTACAAGAAATTTCCGCTAAATACCATGCCTCAGTGGGTAATTCATGAGTAATTAACTGAGTAATTCATTTTTACAAGAACGGGGACTTGGTCTCGACCTTGTACACAGGCACGGATTGCAGCTATACAGTAAGTTCGGTTTTTAGAAACCTGTCGGGGTGTCGGTCAATCTGACGACCATAGGCAGGATTAAGGCTCCCCTCACAAAGGGAAATAAGAGCATCAGTATCGACAAAGCAAATCAATATCAAAAAGGCAAATAAGAGCATGCCGAACGTCGTCTATCGGCTCCTTCGCCCATAGCTTTTTCTTTAGTAGCCTTGTCATGGCAGTCGATAGCATGCACAGAGGGACTTCGGCTGGGATTATCCTTGGAATAGGTGTATCACTAATTAACATCATTGGCCTTAGAGGATGAACGCAGAAACTGGCTGTATAAGCTGTTGTTTCTTTCGGCGGCCGTACTCCCCCTGAGGAAACCGGGCGAATGGCATCGGAAATCAAGCCTGGACCTTCGGTGTTCTTTTCTTTGTAACTTTCTTCTGTCTGTCGGACTTTTTTTTTTTTTTTTTACAATAGTCGGTGATGCTCGTTATGGGACTCCCAAGATTGATGGTCTTCGACTGTTTGATTTTAATTTCCTTATTTGTAAAACCAGCGAATTTTTTTGCATGTGAGACAGCTGAAACATAGTTGGATGTAAAAAATAAAAAAAAAACAACTCGCATGCACTTTTCCGCCGAAAGGCTTCAGACAAGCAAGGCAGGCCGATTCGTATGCAACCGTCGCATGCGTCACCGTCAACGCAATTGGGCAATGGCGACATCCAAAGGAGCCGATTTCATCATATATTGCATTCCGTGATTTCGTTGCATTCAGTGGCATTACATGGCAGGTGAATAATCCAGCAGCGAAGCCAAGGCAGCCAGGAAATGAAATCAAATTTGCGCCGCCCAAAAAAAAGGATCTTTTTATTGTCGATCCTGCAAACCCCAAAGCAAGTGTAGGCCCAAACAATAAGGATTATACTCGCGAAAAGGAGAAAAATACTAGACTGCAACATTTCAAACGTCTCCGAATGGATGGAGGCGTTATCGAATCATCAGAAGAAATTTTCTCAAAAAAATAGCGGAAACACGAAGAAAGAAAACGAAATGAACGAAAATGTCACGAAGCGGTGAAAACGGAATTGAAACTCCAAATAATTGAAGCACATTGGATTATTTAAAAAGAGCTCAAAATCAACTAAATTACAATCTGGATTCAGGCCAAATTTCGTTGCGCAGATATGCGAGTGGAAATTCGTTATCATGTGCGTGATTCACGACGTTCATCTCAATTGCCATCCCTTAAAAAAAAAAAAAAATCCCCCGCCCCGCCCCGCCCCGCCCCGCCCCGCTCCAGGTTGCTCCACTGCCAGCTAGAAAAAACTTTGTGGCTTTTCCCGGAGTCAATATCAAATACGGAAACACGGAACTACTTTTAAAATTAATGGTTGGTCGGGCGTGACCTTGCGAACGCTGCAGTGGTTTCCTGCAGAAGTATTGAATGTATTGATTTACAAGCAGTGGAGCCGTTTATTCGGATTTTAATCGTTGACGGTTCAATCGTTTCCTGGGCTCGCAAGGCATGGTCCCTGACAGAAGGCGTCAATTCGCAAACGGTTTCTTGCATGAGAAAGAGCGTCCGCTAATTAACAAATATGCAACGTTAAAAAAAAAAATCATTCATTATTTTGGCGTAAAAACGACTGTAGTTCCTGGCCATGATATTTCAGCACCACCAAGCTCAATCACGCGATCTGGCACGAGTTACCTAGTCCTCCTAGTCTTCAAAGCTACGCGTTACTCCGAAAAAAAACATCAGCATTATCAGGGCATGGCATTTTCACCTGAAACAAAAAAAATTATCAGAAAATAACCTTTGAATAAAAATGTTGATATTTGTTTAGTGTAGGCACATCCTATTCCTTATCAATATTTCATGCAAATTTCCGCGTTGTTTCTTGAATGAACGCATGATTTTTTTATTTGCGAAATACCTTTTGGAAATTAATGCCTTCCTTGCTGAGTTATGGGCGTTCAAAGTCGTCCAGTGACTTTTAACTCACCCTGTACTAGCGAAACTTTTCAATATGCAGACGCTCTCTGGTTGGGTCAAAAATCGAGTGCTAAGAAGAGACAATGCGCGTTCATTCCTTCTGATGGATATTCAATGCGCAACTGGAGGAGGGTTATTGGACGAAGTGCAAGTAGACGGTGGAGGCGAAGTGGTGGACCCGTGCACATCCATCGTGTTCACCTGAAACGGATGCGCTTCCATCGAGTGATGACCATCTCCTCCCTTCGCCTGGAAATCTCCGGTGGGGTCGTAGCCGTTGAAAGCGTGGGAGTTGGGGTCGTAGGCAGGATAGACTTGACCGTTGGGGCCGTAAGCAGGATAGCCCTGGGCGTTGGGGCCATAGATCATGATCGGGTGCACCGTGTCCGTTTTGCTTCCCACGGTCTGGTAGTTGCTGAGGACGGCCAGCCAGATGTAGATCATTATGCCTGCATCAATGGATTCGCATCGATTAGTGCCTCTGGTTTCTTGAACACATTGTGGAATTTCTTTTTGCAAAACACAGTAAAACGAGAAAAAGTTCAGTTTTGGAGCAGGACTCTTCAGCGATCGATAAGTTTCATATCGGATAGGTATTTGACTACTTCATAGATATTAATAAATCAATACCTATAGTAATCCCCGTAATCAATATCTCTCTCTAAATCTGGTTAAAGGGACAGAAGTTCTAAATTTTGTTTAACTTTTTTATTTTTGTTGAATCAAAATTCCGAACGAAACATTCTTCTTCAAAGGGCGATCTCGAACACAAATAAACTACTGGCAATGCTGTCATGTCCAGAACGTTATCACTGATAACAACGACCTAGAGACCTTATGCAACCAGGTCGTGCGTCTCTCGCGGAATCCTGTTTTGGAAGTCACGTGTAAACCGAACAGGTAGCGCGAGAAGACGTAAGTGCCACTAAAACGATAACCCAAGCCAAGGAGAAACTTCATGGCTTCTACTCTTCCCGGAAGATTTTTTCACCTATATTATCCCCTCCCCCTTCGCCCTAATCCGGGATACAGACCTAGGTAGACGACGGCGATGATGATTTGGACTGCAAAAACCCCAACATTGATTTTGTTCATCCCAACACTGGTGGTGAAGTAGATAGTATATCCGATGCAAGCCAAAGAGGCTATCAAGAAAAGAGCGTCCATGATAAGCCAGGGAAGGTGCAGACACGCGTTTCTCTGAAATAAATAAATAAATAAATAATATTTAGACTGTCAGACCGCATCCGAACCTAGATAATGAACTTATCACAGGACAAAGAGAAAACCGGGACTCTTGTAAACCTCTGGAGAAAATTTTTACTCTGGTATCTGTGGTAATTGGCATGGGTCTCGTTACCTTCTTGGATACTCACGGAGGTTCGTGACGTCCCGTTTCTCAAAACGAATGTGAAAATACAAACTTTTCCGGCGCCATAGATGAGGGCAATAGAGGAGAGGACGAATATCGAAGAAATGACCACGAAGCCGATCAGGATCCCAAGCAAGGCTGAAAAAGGAAAACATGCTTGCATACACCCTGAAGACTCATCGATTGATACGTTTGACACATCGTGTCCGGAGTTAGAGAATTTATTTCAGGGAACTTTTAAAAGTTCCTCAGAGGTATACAGTATTTCGGTCTTTTACGTCGGTTGATTCCTACGATATTGGATTATTTTCGGTACCACCGACTATATTTTTAAACCACGCTTAAAATAATGTCTTATTTTCCGGCAAAACGGCGCTCTATTCCAGAATATGCAGCCGGTAGAAAAAGAACTACTTCTAAAGAAAAGTTTAACGAAGACGGGGAAGAATTTAAAGTGAGAGAAACTGAGGTATATAGGTTTTAAAGTAATCAATTTCGCAAGCAGAATATAATTTCTGTGTATCGATCTCTATCGCAATATCGAAAATCGCTCTAGTCCGAATTGGAAACGCAGCAAAAATATGTATCAAACCAATGCCGATATCTATCGGCAATTTACCTAAATATATCTATATTTATATTTGTAATAACCTATATAATAACGCCCACCACGGGTGCAAGTTCTCAGGCGACGCTCTGTAGTTTGTAAACATCCAAGGAGCAAATTAGTAAAACATCCACTTTTTTGTTTTGAGTTTTTGATGAGTGAAACAAAGTAACATGGGAACATTGGAGACGGCCGATAATTTTCATGGCTGAAGGTGAAATTCCGGACGCGGACGTGTTTCTCTGTGACTTCTTTAAATTTGCATCTATGATGTATGCATGGATAAAAATTTGAAACAGCAACGATTGTTTTCCCTAAAAAGTTTCATTGTTCTGTGACCTATTTAAATATGTATATATTATGAAAACAAAGTTTAAACAATAATTGGAGGAGTACCCCGTTTTGCCCCACAGGGACACCCCATTTCGCCCCATGGGTGAGGCAAAACAGGGTATTTGACAATAATTTTTGGAATTTTCGGGGCGGAAAGCTGATTTCGCGAAGAAGTTGATTCATAGATAAGACATGAAAGGGGCGCAATCCTGTCATTCCGTTGCATGTGATTAAGAAAGCTCCAGTGTGTATCTTTCCTACTTCAATCGTGCAGCTTTTTTCCTGCTGCAGTCAGACTTTTATTCGCATCAAAGTGATTAGGGGGAGTCAGTACGATACGAAAACGTTATCGCGATATGCAGACATGTTGGTAATATGAAAAAACTCAAGAAAAACTCGATATTACCATAATCAGTTTTCCGAGAATAAGCTTAACTCATTGGGAGAAAAATATAGATGATGAAATATACCAAAGTACAAAATGCAACAGAAAAAAAGAGAAACGAATGGGGGAATATTGGAATGACAATAATTAAGTAATGCCACTCCACAATCATTATCTAAAATTAAAAAAATATGTACATCTACAGTAAATATTGATGTCGCTTGTATGAAAGCACGATTTTGTTCTCCAAAGAAAGCGAGTAAAAAAATACAAGCTACTTCACTCGTCCCCTTGATATCGCCCTTACTAATACTTGCAATCGACGATGGCGGATGCTGAAGTTGCCTTCTTCAACGTCTGCCATTCCCGCTTTCATTTCTCATCTTATCCAGGACATTTTCCTTACTGCATGCATTACAAATTTTGCGGCGTTGAAGGGCCATACTGCCTCGTGTCTCCGGTTCCTCCCCCTCCGCCTTCTTCTCATGCAAAAATTTTTTTTTTATGTATATATTTTTTGAGCACATGTGACTCACTTTTGTAGCTAGGACTGAAGAAGCCATAATATTTGACGACGTCTTGGTAGCTGCCCGAGTAGACCTTGTTGATCAGTACGATGCTCACGGATCCTGAAATTACGGCCACGACGGAGCCGATCTACAGAGAAAAGATTTTCATTGATGTCGACCTCATTATTGAAACGCTTGCGGGAGGCGATTGGTCCCGAAAAGTTTGTTCCGTGATTTGAATTATTCCTCGTTGTATTTCTCTTTCCGCCCTTCCAGATCTGGAAGGATCGCGGAATTAAGATTGAGGCTCGTCAAAAATCGATTCTCATTATTAGAATGTTCTTAGTAACAGGAAAGAAAAAGTAACCGCTCAGTAAGTAACGAGCAAAACTAATTCAAGTCAAGTTGGAACCTATTCTTCATTTGGTATCGCTCTGCATTAACATAGTTGGTATATCGGAAGCTTCCAATTCGCAGCGAAGCAAAAAATAAGAAGACCTATTATGATATTCGCAAGCGACGCATTGCATGTTCCCCATGAAATATTTATGTATTATGACAGTAAAAGAAATTCACCAAAGAGAGGACCCCGACGACTATGGTCCCCACCCGCGTGTCGCAGCAGCAGCAGCAACACGTCTTCACGCACACCATCTTCTCCAAGTCGGACAGACTTAAGGAGCGGGACCCAAAGGAGCGGGAGGCACCGACATCTCAAGCGGTCCGTGTGCCGACTGGATGGCAGGCAGCGAAGGGAATTTCAGTGTTGCTCCGTGAAAGCCCGGCAATCGACTTGTACCGGCTTCTCACCATGTTGACTTTTGGAAACGTTGATTTCGTATTTACAATAGGTCGATGGTTTTTTCGCATCGGCATTGCTCCATCTGTTGCGAGGAGATTCGTCATCTTTTTCACACGTATGCACTTCCTTTACTGGATACTTAAAAATTGTTTGCAAGCGAAATCAGCTGAGCAGATATTTGCATGAAACAGGTGATGCGAAATGAAGGAGTGAGTTTTTCATGCGTATTTCCTTTTGGAGCGCCTCAATTTGTCTGGACTTGATATGGCTGACCATGAATGACCCTAATCAGTCAATGTTTTTCCAGATGCCCACAAGGCCAGCAATTAATATTTGATGTACATGCATTCATAATCCGCATGATCTGTTGATGCTGTGCAGTATGCTATGCACAGTCGGTTAATTTTTGAGGTATTATAACCAATTTATTTCCTCCCCTCCTGCTGGCCCTTGTCTTCTGGTGATTGTCGAAAGCGTAGCCGACGCACGACGAATGCAATCATCAGCCCTCCTCCTCCCCATATTAACACGAAGATTGAACGATCGAGCATTTAGGCAATAAGTCGCTCGAACCCCTGAAGCGTATTCACTCCGGGAACGAGCGAACCTACTCCTCGATTTTGGGAAAGACCTCGAATTCAATGCAATGATATTAAGACGTAGTCTGGTTGCACGGTGAACGAACAGGGCAAAGTCGGTTCGGCAAAAAAGGGTTAGAGCAACACACAGCATTGAACGTTATCGATACCCGTTCGCCCTTCAGGTTCTGAACCACGATGCGCATGCGCGTACGACCCAGGCTTTGAGCGCGGCGCCGTTGTCAGCAATCAGAGCTGTCAGTTCCCTAGTAACCTTCGTGGCGGAAGGTTGCTAGGGAACTGACCAACCGCGCAAAGCCCTCCGGCCTCCCATCATCGATTCATGGGCACCGTTTGTCTGTTTACCAAATATAAATGAGAAATGAGGTTTTCCATGGCCGAGGACCGGAAAGAGTTAGCATTTTGTTTAATTAGGTGCCAAAATGCAGGCCTCCTTAAATGAAAGGAGGCCCACCACCGGGCTGGGCTCGCCCAGCTTGTCACCATTGAATTTATTTGCTATTTTGTAAAACCATCAAATTCTTTCAAGGAAGTGTGAGCAAACCGAAACACACTCTTTGCCTGAAGAGAAAAAAGCAACCTGCATGCACATTTTCCCCAAATGCTTCAGACCTGCAAGATGGGTCGATTCGGATGCGAACGTCTCATTCTAAGACATGAAAGACATTCTCATTCTAATAGAGCCTCTGCCCCACCATCTTCCCGTAATTCCATGGGAGCTTGCGAATAATAAAAAAAAGTACGCAGCCATTTAGTTGGAACCAGAAAATGAGCCCGAGTTCCGACAAGTGCGTCCCGGGTTGTAGATAATTCCGTGGACTTGCAAATAAAATCAAATTTGCACATCTCAAGCGAGGATCTGTTTATTGCCGAATACAAGGCAATCATCGAATCCTCCTGCAAACCGCAAACAACCGTAGATCCGTAACATTAGGATTATACTCGTGAAAAGGCGAGAAAAAAAAACTAAGCAGCAAACTTATTTGATCACACAGTAAGGCGACTCATCGATTCCTCTCCTTGACACCAAATGTCTGACTCAATCAGTGAAAGCTTGATGGCTTTGCCAGGAGGATCTTCGGAAACCCGGAGCTACTTTTAAAAGGTCATGGATGGGCGTGCGCTTGCTAATGCTACAGCTACATTAGTTTCTTCCAAAAGGATTGAATGCATAGATTTCCAAGAAGTGGGGCCGTTTCCACCGATGGTAATCTCTTTACTGGCAACGGACGCTGTTTGCAACAGGCAACTCGCGATATCTGGGTGCTCCGAGCGATTCGTTATTTCGTGCCGTTATTGCGATAATGATTATTGTTTTGCATTGATGTTGACTGAGCGAAAGGTTTGACCACAGTTTTGGCACGAATTTCTTCCGGTTGGTGCGACAAGAACATCCAGAACTTCTGCAGTTTTCTTCCGATTTCAGTTGTTCACAAAATTCGAGTTCGGAGTTCGCAATGCATCTTCCTGACATGATTTCAAAATGTAAAGATTCCGAATGTATTAACGAAAATATTCTATTTTCACACGCTCTCTGGTTGTGCCAGAAATTGATTGCGAAGAAGAGACAATACGCGTTCATTGCTTTGGATAGATACTCATTGCACAACCGAAGGAGGGTTATTGGACGTATTGTAAGTTGGCGGTGGAGGCGGGCTGGTGGACCCGTGCACATCCGTCGTGTTCACGTGATACGGATGCGCTTCCATCGAGTGATAGCCATTTCCCCCCTTCGCCTGGAAATCTCCGGTGGGGGCGTAGCCGTTGTAAGCGTGGGAGTTGGGGTTGTAGGCAGGAATGACTTGACCGTTGGGGCCGTAAGCAGGATAGACTTGACCGTTGGGGCCGTAAGCAGGATAGCCCTGGGCGTTGGGGCCAGGGATCATGATCGGTTGCACCGTGTCCGTTTTGCTTCCCAGGGTCTGGTAGTTGCTGAGGACGGCCAGCCAGATGTAGATCATTACGCCTGCATCAATAGATTCGCATCGGTTAGTGCTTCTGGTTTCTTGAATGGAACAGCATGGAACTCTTTTTGCATACGAGACAGTGAAATGAAAAGGAGTCTTGTCTCCCAGCAAGGCTGTTAGGCGATCAATAAACTTCATATCGAATTAATCTTTGCCAACTTGATAATTTAATAAATACCTATAGTCATTCTCCCTAAATAGATCCCTCTCTTAATCTGGCTAAAGTAACATAAAATTCTACCATTTTGTATGACTGAATCTCTGAATCTAAACCTCTGAATCTAAATTTCTCAACAAAACATTCTCATTGAAAAGGCGATCTCGAACATAATAAACTACCGACAATGCCATCTTGTCCTCAACGAAATCTCACTGAAATCTTACGCAGCTCCCTCCGCGCCAGTAGAAGAGACCTGCACTTGCGCTAATATCCAGCCAACAATCTCGAGATTGCTTCCTTATGCTACCGGGTTGCGCTACTTTCGCGGAATCCCGTATTGCAAATCACGTGCAAGCCAAACAGGTAGCACTGGAATATGTGAATCCTAATAAAATGACTAAAAGTAGAGACTTCTCCGCGAGTTCTGCTCTTCCTGGAATATTTTCTTACAACTACGATCCCCTTCCCCCTTTGCCTTAATTCGGGATACAGACCTAGGTAGACGAAGGCGACGATGATTCGGAAAACGAAGGCCCCCACATTACTACTGCTGATCCCGACGATGGCGGTTAGGTAGATGGTATATCCGATGCTGGCCAAAGAGAGTATCAAGTACAGGGCGTCCATTATAAGCCAGGGAATGTGCAGACATGCGTTTCTCTGAAATAAATAAATAATATAATTTTTTTGCACTGTCATACCGCATCCGAACCGGGGGAATCACAGGACAAAGAGAAAAGCGGGACTCTCGCAAACCTCTGGAGAAAATTTTTGCACTGGTATCTGTAGGAATTGGCATGGGTCTCGTTACTTACTTGGATACTCACGGAGGTTCATGACGTCCCGATTCTCAAAACGAATGTGAAAATACAAACTTTTCCGGCGCCATAGATGAGGGCAATAGAGGAGAGGACGAATATCGAAGAAATGACCACGAAGCCGATCAGGATCCCTCGCAAGACTGAAAAAAGAAAATATGTTTACAGACAGCCGGAAGAGTAATAAATTGGTCTCAGTTGATTCCTACGATAATGGATAATTTTCAGAACTACCGACAATATTTTTTTAGCCGTGCTTAAAACCATGTTTTCTTTTCTGGCAACGCAGATATGTTTGCTATATTTAATGATATTCAGAATACTGGAACATGGAGGAGTCAGAACAAAACTATTAATAATTCCCAAGAAAAGCAAAAGAAAAAGAAAGCAAAAGGGAGAGAATCTTAAATCCGAGAGATACGGTTTTTAAATAAATCAATTTAATTTCGCGTCTCGGTCCGTATCGCGATATCGCAAATCGCTTGGATATCGATATCGCAAATGGAAACGCAGCAAAAAAAAATGTGTCCCAAGTCAACCACGCATCTTTTTCCTACTGCAGTTTTCTAATTGCTAATAATCTAATATTGCCGATGAGAAAAACTCAAGGGCATATCGTGATATTAACATAATCAGGAATTTGTGAATAATGAGCTTAACTCGTTGGGGGAAAAAATCGGTGTTGAAAGATATCAAAGCGCCAAATGCAATAGGAAAACAGAGAATGGGGAAAGTTGGATGACAAGAAGGAATTAATGCCACCCCACAATCACTGGGATTATCGAGATTATTGGGATTATCGAGATTGTTGGGATTATCCTCATTATCGAAAAAAAAATATGAAAGCACGATTTCCTTTTCCAAAGAAAGCGAGTAAAAATATATTCGCTTCTTCACGTGTCCACTTGATGTCGCTTTTTACTAATTATTGCAATTATTTAATTATTATTATAATAATTATTATTACAATTATTGCAATTGCAGATGGTGGACGTGAAAGTTGCCTTACTTGAACGTCTGTCGCACAAATTCCTGCGTTCGTTTCTCACTTTTTCCAGAACATATTGCTTACTGCATACATTGCAAATTTTGTGGCCTTGAAGGTCCTTTGTGCCTGCTGTCTCCGGTATCCCCTCTCCGTCTTCTTCTCATTCAGAGCAGTTTTTTTAAATATATTTTTTGTGACTCACTGTTGTAGCTACCGCCGGTGTAGCCGTAGTAATTGATGATGTCTTGGTAGCTGCCGGAGTAGACCTTGTTGATCTGTGCGATGCTCACGGATCCTGCGATTAAGGCCACGATGGAGCCGATCTACGGAGAGAAGATTTTCATAGGTTTTGCCCTTATTCTTAAAACGCTTGCGGGAAGCGATTGGTCCCGAAAGATTCGAATTGATCATCGTTGTATTTCTCTTTTCGCCCTTCCAGACCTGGAAGAATCACGGAATTTAAGACTGAGGCACTTCAAAAATTAATTCTCATTATCGGAATGTTCTCGGTAACAAGAAAGAACAGGTAACAACTCAGTAAGTAACAAACAAAACTAATCCAAATCAAGTTGGAACCAATGCTCAATTTGGTATCGTTCTGCATTAACATAATTGGTTTATCGCAAGCTTCCGATTCGCAGCGAAACAAAGAAAAATGTCCTTTTAATCTATTCGCAAGCGACGCATTGCATGTTCCCCATTGAAATACGTATATAAGATGTCAATAAAAGGAATTCACCAAGGAGAGGACCCCGACGACTATGGTCCCCACCCGCGTGTCGCAGCAGCAACAGCAACACGTCTTCACGCACACCATCTTCTTCTCCAATCCGGAAAGACTAAAGGAGCGGGACCCAAAGGAGCGGGAAGCACCAAGATCCCAAGCGGTCCGTGTGCCGACTGGATGGGAGGCAGCGAAGGAATTACGGGTATTGCTACCCGAAGGCCCGCCAATCGACTCGTACCGGCTTCGTCCTCCAACACATCATAAGTGTTCGTGATCGATGAAAAGGCAAGGTCATCGTGACCTTCAGTCTGTACGTCATCGTAAATGTCCCCTAGTTATAGGTGCTTACATGTTGCCGTGGCAACGTTAAGGGCAAAGGGCAAAGAAAGCCCTTTTCTTCTTCGTTAGCAATCACCTTGCCGCCTCCTTCATCCATCAGTACTGCCCTCCCATTCTATTGTTCTCTTTTTTTTATCAAAGGATAATTCGGAACTAATTTCCGTTCGGACAAGTTTAAGAATGCAGCTTGAAAACGGCGCGGAAATATATATTGTCTCTTTAAAATACAGGGTGATTATATAATAATTTCCGCACTTCAGCCTACCATTTCTCAGGAACGTTATCCCACTGGAAGGTGAAATTGCAACTTTCGAATTGCAACTTTTTGCCATCGGTCATGCTGAAATCGTCTCGTGAGGATTTTTAAATCACTCAGATTTTTTTCTTCTTTTTCGTTCTGCTTACCTCGAAACCGGTTGAAGGCCTTTAAGTTCGGGTCGATCGGCTGAAAATAAATGTTTAAAAATTAGACTCGCCAGGGCCGATTTGACCTTTATCGTCTCTGTACGTGCTGATCGGCATCTAGCGTCTGCTTGACCTTTAACTCGCTCCGTTAGTTATTTGTGTGGTCTGTGCTTCCTCAGAACTGGCATAACAGTTGACCTTCAGAAAGGTCAACTGTCAACACTCTCTTGGACCATTCTGGTCCCTTTCTTCCTGCGTTAGCCTTGGCTTATCTCTGTTTTTCGGAGACGGTATACGACAGAATCAGCCCATTTTTTGTCGATTCAAATCATTTAGGAAACTAAATTTTGGTCACACGTGACACGTGCAGTGTGATCAAAGGGTCCACGCGAATACCTCGTAATGTTCAGGCGGTGTTGACCGTAGTTTATATGAAACCGTAGTTTATTGAAACGGCACGGAAGGAAGTTACGAAAGAGGATGATAGCTAATGAGGCGAAATGGGCTGGCGAGTCGTAGGAATCTCGTAAGAGGCACGATCCTTTCGAACAGATTGCATCGTGGCAAGAACCGTGGGAAATGCACGTGCCTGTACAGTTTATACAGGGTGAATACAGGGTGAATACAGGGTGAAGTTCCCCCGTTCAACGCATCAGAAACGGAGCCAATGCTTTGCATGTCATGCGCTGTCAACAAAAGTTCAAGAAGCATCCGTGAGGTCTGGAGTGCCTCGGTGCACGCGCGACTTGAGGAACATCCACAGCCAAAAGGCTGCTGGCGTGAGGTCCAGTGAATGTGCGTGCATTTGTCATTGCAGCAGTGAAACATGCTGGCACAGTCTTCATGCCGGATGGCCCTTATCCCATGTGTGCCCATTGGCACACATACCTATTGCATGTTGCGGGAGCGCTTTCAGGATCGCATGATTTCATTTTTCCCATGAGTGGCCACCGCGTTCCGCATTATTGCATTATGCAATGCATGGTGGATTATGGAGGAACACACATTGAACGCAATCGATTTTCGTAAGGGGTCATTTGTTCACTTTTGTTGACAACACACGACACGTCCGGCATTGTCCCCCATGGCCCCTGTAGCATTCGTATTAATTTTCTCGATCCTGTGTCGAACCGCTGACAAGATCTGACGCATCGAACAAGTATATCCCAAAACATGAGATATCCGAAAATAATTCGAATAAACCAGGTTTTACTGTGTGACACCTTAAAGTGACCGTGCATGCAGCGCCTCAGCGTAATCAGAGGGGAAACGCAAGATCGATGGCGAAACGGCAGGAAGTTCGGAGGTGTTCATCATGTTCATGGTGTTCACACTGAACACGAGATCGGGATCGCAAGGACGTCGAGTTGGTGTCGCGCTTCAACCTACAACGCAATGTGGCATGATGAGCCATCTGGCGGCCGTCAGGACAAACGAGGTTCCCAAAATGAATGTTAGATGGCGCTTAAATCCCCAACGCGCAATCCCTTTTTGATGCGACTGGAACAAATCACTTGTAGATGGCTCTCCGACGAGTCTTGAACCCTCAGCCGGAGTGCAGTTTCGATTCAACTTCCTGAAGAATGGTTACACTTCCGGAAGAAAGGTTACACTTCCGGAAGAAAGGTTACACTTCCGGAAGAAAGGTTACACTTCCGGAAGAAAGGTTACACTTTGAGTTCCATGCAACAATAATAATATATTGAGACAACAATATATTGAAATAACAAAGTTCAAAGTAAATTTTGAAATACGTTATCGCATTCCAAATGTAAGCTTACGTAAACTATTTTAAAATAAAGTAAGCTGTTGTTAAGCGTAACCTTAATTTTTGACTCACCCTGTTAAAGGTCACTGGTTCTTTTTTCAGATTTTTCTTTTCTCGATGAAATTTTCATCGACCCTTCAAAACATTTTTTTTCTGCATTTTCGTCGCTCGAACGGCGATGGAAATTTGCATCTCATGAATGCGCAAAAAATCGGCAGGTAATTGCACGCGCTCTGTCGTGCATTTGCATCGCATAATGCCTTCTTTTCAAGTTTTTTTTTTTTTTAGAGGAAAGCGAAAAGCTATCTAGATTAATGTCACCCCCGTCACCTCTTGATGAAAAAAAAAGTGACGATGAGAGCATTCATTTCTCTTCGATCGAGTGCAAAAAATACTTCTCCGCGAATTTCGAATTTGCAATCTGGAGGCGTTTGGAGTTCTCGCAATTCTCACGATTCTCATCAAAATCTGAATCGATGCAGGCAAGGGCCGGCACGACTCCTAAACGACCCTAAGCAACTCTCTAAGCAACTCTAAGCACATCTCGGAGTATCAGAGTACGGACATAATTTTTTTCCCCCCCATCCTGAACAAATTCAGCAATAAAAAAAATTCTAAGCGAATGAAAGAAACACGAAAGAGTCAGGTCGGAATTCCCAGTCTTTCTTCCCCCCTTAATTCCGCTTGCGTCATCTGCGACGGTAACGCTCGAAAGAGACTCATCAGTGGAGCGTTTTTTCCTTCGCCCTATTTCCAAGCATGAATGGGTTCGTGAAAAATGCAAGGAGACGTCATAGTGACGACAGTGCAGGCGTAAGGCACGAGGGGGTCACGAGGCACGAGGGGGGTCACGAGGCACGAGGGGGGGCGGGGCGGTGAGAAGGGAATGGTTCCCTCGGAGCTGCGACGTGGCTTGGAACCGTTGAATTCCGAACAAAAATGAGAGAAATATCCATAATTAAAAATACATATTGATACCCTGCCGGTGAAAGCAAGATGATATTATCATTATTATTATCATTATTAGAGATAATATTATTATCGTTATATTCGATGTGTATCAGGGATTTAGAAAGAAGGTAGATCTCGTTCAAAATGACGTGGAAGAATAGAATATAAGAATACCCGATTCCTGATGCGATGACAGCGCCCCGGCGGCGTTGAAGCGAAGCTGACGATAGAGGTCGGCACGCGCGACGCGACGGGGAAGAGCGGGGAAGAGCGGGGAAGAGCGGGGAAGGTGGAGTGATGTCAAGGCGTGTCAGGACACCCCCCATCAATAAAGCCTGATGTCACGAAACAAGGACTATTGGAGTGGGGGGGGGGGGGGGGGGGCGAGAAAAACCCC
>CAJPEV010004491.1:0-15969 GCA_905338385.1 Darwinula stevensoni | reverse complement strand
TACAGTCGTCCCTCGCCACTTCGCGCTTCTACTTTCGCGGCTTCACTCTATGGCGGTTTTTTCAAATACCTGTATATTGGGTAATACGAGTGTAATGGTGACTAAAGAGTGTTATTTCATGTCTATTAGAGCCCTCTAGACATTAAATGACACTCTTTAGTCACCATTACACTCGTATTACCCAATATACAGGTATTTGAAAAAACCGCCATAGAGTGAAGCCGCGAAAGTAGAAGCGCGAAGTGGCGAGGGACGACTGTACTTTCATGTAGTGGCCTAGAGGAGAACTTGAAACGGAACCCTATAGGCCTACAGGGTTCCGTATAAGCCCTATAGGGAACCCTATAGGTCCTTTAGGTCCTATAGGGAACCCTATAGGCCCTATAGGGAACCCTATAGGTCCTATAGAGAATCCTATCGGTCCTATAGCGAGCCCTACAGGTCCTATAGGGAACCCTATGGGTTTTATAGGGAACCCTACGGGTCCTATACAGAACCCTTTGGGTCCTATAGGGAACCTTTAGGCCTTATGGGGAACACTTTAGGTTCTATAGGGGGATCTATAGGTTTTATAGGGGACTCTATAGGTTCTATAGGGGACTCTATAGGTTCTATAGGGAACTCTATAGGTCCCAAACTGAACTCTATGGGGCATATAGAATCCTATAGGATTCCTTTAGGTTCCTATAGGATTCCTATAGGATTCCTATAGGATTCCTATAGGATTCCTATAGGATTCCTATATATTCCTTTAGGAATAGATAGGAATCCTATAAGACATTTTCGTAAGAGGAGGAACAGCCTATTCAGCAACGCTGACCAACTCGAGTGATTAGACCCCCACTACGGTACACAAAGGACTATGTGGCTGCTTATGGCCAAAAGGAGTTGATTAAGCCAGTTCAAAATGTGATACTTGTCTGGAAGCCTATGAAAGCCTTGTTTAAAATGCTTAGTTCCAGATGGTGATTCTGACGGATCCATATGCTCTTGTTTCTATTCTTCTAAAAATGCAATTTGAAAATCACAGTACAAATTAACATTTAGGTGAGTCATAAGTTTGCACCAACAGTAGCCTTAGTTTATTTTTGTAGGATTGATGGCGACCTGGAGGCGGTATGCCAATCAAGGCAACCGACAGTTGCCCTATACTCCCCTTGGGACTGTGGTCCCAAAAAGAAGGCCTCGTGGGCCTCAGTACAATGAACATCAGGCAATGCCCTCCCTTACTACCATCCTGATTACAGGGCATTCTTTTGTGTCCCGTGCATTCCACCACGTGGCCCGGATGTCTCACGAACTCCCGGGGATTTCGGAGAGAGCAAAGTTCCAGGGCTACCCTAGAGCAAATGCCCAGGGATTGCTGGCCCGTTTGAAGGAGATGGGGAAACCCATCCCGCCTTTTGTCATTCTCCACATTGGGGAGAATGACCTGGATTCTGTCCCTGGGGAGGGAGAGGTGGATAAGACCCCCACCCAAATTGTCGAGGAAGTCCTCGCAATTGCTTCTTATCTCCTGGAGAACGGGGCTCGTCGGCTGGTCCTTTTGAAGGCCCACCCACGCAAGCCCCCAGCTCCCAGGAATCCCTGTGTTATTCTTCGACCTGCCAGGGAAAGACGTTTGGACTTTGATACCAGACGTAGAGAATTCAACAGCATTCTGCACGGGAGTGTCTGGGAACCCCGATTCCAGGGGAGGCTTCTCCTTTGGGAGAAGACCGCGTTCTGCGGATACGGCCCAGAGACTGTGTTGGATGCAGTTGGGTTCCACCTGTCAGCTGCAAAGCTGACAGCATATTGAAAAATTTTGGATCAAATCGGCCGGTACCTTAAACGGAATTTTCGGGCTGAGGCCATTCCAGTCTAAAAAGTGACCCCTCTCCCCCCCCCCCCCCAAGGGTGGAGGATGGAGATTCCTGGCGGCCCATCCGAAGCCCAGAAGCAGAATTCAGTTTCCCTTACTTTTTTTAATTTCCTAAATATGATAATTCTATGATTTTTGGACTAATAGTAATTCTGTTTCAGATCTTCCTCTGGGTCTGGGGTGGAGGACAGAGATCCCTTGCGGCCTGCTGAAGCCCCACCCATGGAGATGATTCATCAGTTGAATGCCAGCAACCCCTCTGCTAAGCCACCAGTAGCTTACTCACTCTCTGATGTGACTTTGCTTAATTCTTTGGTAAACCCCATTGTAATAGTTTAACTTGACATGTAATGGTACAAAAGAAATCCTGATGTAGTGCAAAGAAAAGTAATAACTTAAATGTTGTATGAAGATTGGAAAGTAAATCTTAGCATTTAATTGTTAATTCTCACTCGCCTTGGCTTAGTAATTTAGTCCATAATGGTTAACTTACACCCTGAGTCATAAGAGACAGTGAAGTGTTGGATCATACCTAAACAATTGAGTATATGGCCTGCTTTGGATCTTGATGATGGACAGCGTGTGGAATGTGTAAAAGAGTGTAACCTCTGAAATGTCCTTTTTCCTTTTGGGATCAATCTAGAGTATGGGTGGAGGACAGAGATCCCTTGCGGCCTGCCAAAACCCTACTCTTTTCTCAGACCATGTTAATCGAGATGGAGATGGAAGATGATTTGTGTTTTGTATTGTCTTGGATCTCTCAGCCCGTCATGAGGTAAAAATATATTTGTCGTATCGTCCTGGATATTGACCTAGCCATGGTTTGCCATACAAGAGTGTTTTTTTTGTCCTGGATTAGGCAACCTGGCATTGGTTTACTTGGCTTTCATGTTGTGTCGTCCTGGATTATTGGACCTTCTAGTATTATGTTGGATCAAAGTCACCTTTGTTAGTGCTTCCTCTTGAATGTATTGGTCTGTCTTCGAGTCAGCCAATATTGTGTTTGTTGATTATTAAGAATTCATATTTTATTATTGCCAATTGTTTGAAAGTATTATTTATTCATTTATTTTATTTTACTTGCATTTAGTTCCCTTGTTTTCATTTGTTTGTCCCAGTCTGGATCTCGGGATGAGATCTTTGCAGAGAGGGGAGGAAATGTAAATCTTGTCTTTTTTTCCCGTCCTCCAAAAAGTCCTCCATAGTGCAAACTAAATGCCACATGAAACAATGAAGTCCATGTGTCTTGAATTCTGCTCCTCAAGCAATGGGTGATGTGGAAATGATGTAGACAATTGGATTCTACAGCTTTTCAGGAACTATGGTTGATAGTGATTGCCAATTGGGATCCCTACAGTCATCCTTTTTTTTCAGGGCTCCTTTGCTCCTCAAGCAATGGGTGATGTGGAAATGATGTAGACAATTGGATTCTACAGCTTTTCAGGAACTATGGTTGATAGTGATTGCCAATTGGGATCCCTACAGTCATCCTTTTTTTTCAGGGCTCCTTTCCCCATGCCCCACAAGGAGAGTGACCAATCGTATCAGATCACTGACATGCCCTTTCAGTACCAGGGACATAGGCAGGAAGTATTTAAGGGGGGAATGAAAAAAACTAAAAATGCCCTTTTTGAGACTTCAAGCCCACCCACCTCATAGTTATTCCCAAAATTACACTTTTTTCCCTGAAAATAGATATGGGCCAATGACTGACCTTGAATTAGTCATCATTTAGTGGGTGAAGAAAGCTACTGAATGCTTGCTACTGAAACTAAAAAACCTGGTGTAGTGTAAATCTTGTCATTTTTTTCCCGGACCCGCGGTCCCAGTCTGCAAGACTGTGGACGTTGCCATGTTAATTACTGGAATTGTTTGATTTTGAAACAGTTCATTTGTTAAGTTTCAAGTAATGAATTGTGTTTAATATTGCAACACACCCTATGTAAATTTAATGCAACCTTTAAACTTATGTTTTGAAATCGTGAAAGATCTGAAAGTTAAAATGGTGTAACAAGGTAATCGGGCAACCCAAGGGAGAAGAATCGAAAAAGCGGGGAAGAAGGTTTTCCGAGAGTGTGTTTTGGACCTGGTTCCAGGCAACAAGGCTTGGTCTTCGGTGTTTTCTTCTCATCGGCTGTGTGGCGTGACATCCTCTCCTGAGTCCTGCAGTCACCAGTTACAAGCACCTTTCTTCGGTCAGCCACAATAGACCTTTTATAAAAACCTTGAAACACAAGGGCGACCGGCCTATCCTCTCCGTGGCCCAACCTCTCCCAATTTTAATGTCTTTCACTTTTTGCTCTACCCTCCCGGGGTAAATAGCCCAGTTGCCTTATCGGCTGGACTCTCCCCCTAATCCTGTCAAGTTAGGGTTTGTGATCTATCTTTGTGATCTTTACACTTGGTGATCTTAAATTTTTATAACCTGTTTAGAGGAAGTAATTTTAATATATTCTCAAAGTATCTAATTTTTATACATCTTAAAAGAGTAAATTTAGAGTTATGGGCATTTTTATCTTTATTTATTTGAACTGTTTATGAAGGGCCTATGCTCCTTTAGTGAAGGGTTCTATAGGAACCCCAGGCCATGTACCTTCAGACACTCAACCTGCCGGATACTCCAGGGATCTGAGTCTATAACCTGTCAGCTCCCACCAGCGCTCCTACCATTACATTTTGGCTAAATTGGCACTACCTTTTGGCGAAGCTAGTGGGATTACACCACAGCAACCGCTACAGTAGCTCTGGAAGCAAAATGGGGGGGGAGGGGTGGCACTGTATCGGTCAAGAGTAATTATTCGGTTGTTGCTCTTGAAATGTCCGATTTTGATCTACAAGTGTGGATTGGACCTGTGTATTGTGGGTAACTGTCTTCTATTTATAATGTAATTTTTTTTCATTAATATTGAATGATGACTTGTGTGCTCCCTGACTATCCTCCACTCCTCCCTCATCCTCGACTCCCTCAAGCCCCCTCAGCCTTTTAAAATAGAGATTTTTGGTGTCAAAATAATGCTAAAAGATAAAACCCTAGTAGCACATAACATTGAATCAACATTGATTCAACGTTGAGTCAACATCCGGACGTTGAACCAACGTTGAATCAATGTTGATTCAGTGTTATTTGTTACTAGGGAAGGCTCAACATGTTTCACTTCTTCTGCCTCCTACTCAACATTGACCTATTATGCCTTCCCAGGAACCCCCTATTTTCATAGGTGACGTGAACGATCACAGTCCCTTTCTATCCTTCTGTGATGTGACGAACCCCCATGGAAGACTCGTCTCCTCCTTTCTGGACAACCGACTTTTCCCTTCTTTGCAGCCCTGACACAACTTACTGTTGCTACTCTTCTGCTGACTCTCCCTCATACAGACTCAACTTGACCCCAGTGAACTCATTCATCAGGAACTGTTCCATAGGGAAGGACCTGGGCTCAGACCACCTGCCCATCATTTTGACAGTTGACTTTCACCAACACCCCAGAATACCCCTGACTTTTGTAGGGCTGACTGGAACTGGTTTCATCTCTCCCTGACTCCCTCTCCATCTCTTCAGCTGATGATGTCTCCAAGGCAACCCAAGTCATCACTGAGGCTATCCAGATGGCCCAGAATGATGCCATCCCCATCCTGACTGCCAAAACCTCCAGATCCTACTCCATCTCCCAAACCACTCTTTCCTTAATTAAGGAAGTCAGTGCCACTAGGTGTAAGTGTCACTTAACTAAAGCTCCTTGTCTCAAGAAAGTTTTTAATAGCCTTAATCAGGAAATTTCTTCTCAGCTCAAACTACATTCTGATACTTATTGGGATAGATATAATTCCCTAGGTGATGAGACTGACCCTAAAAGCTTTTGGAAGTTATTCGAAAGGATAGATAGAACAGCAACTCCTCTAGGCCCCTCCACTATGAAAATATTACAACTACAACCTCCAAGAGAAAAGCTGATGTTTTTGTAGCCTCCCTGGGAGTCATCACCATGACCTCTTGTCTCCCCATTGATGCCTCAGAGTAAGAACAGGCATTATATCTAATTAGCTCCAACTCTCCCTTCAAAGTAGAGTACAATGAAACAGTTATGAGAACTTCATGGGGGGGCATGAAGTTCTCATAACTGTAGATGGAACAATCTAAACCATTCTTCCTCTACCTAATAAACCCCTGGCCCTGACAAGATCCATAATAAAGCCCTTAAGAAAGGAACCTTTACACTTGTTGAGCTCCTTGTTGAACTCTTGCTTAAATACATATATTTTTCTCCAGCATGGAAAGTAGCTTTAGTTGCAATGATCCAAATGTTGGACAAAATTTTAAGTAAACCATCATCCTACTGGCCGATTAGCCTACTTAGTGTCCTAGGCAAGACCTTAGAGAGAATAATTACTGTCAGGCTAGCATCTTTTCTAAAGTGTAAAGGCATCCTCCATGCAGCCAAGGCTGGCTTCCATCATGGCAAGTGTATAGATACTTCGGACCCCCTGCAAAAATGGAGCAAACAGTAACTTCCATGTACTTGCACTTTTCTTTGCTGTAGAGAAGACATTGATAGAGTTTGGCACAGGGGGCTACTTTACAAGCTCAGATTTAGCTATAACCTCCCCTTGACCTGGTTGCTTTTGCTGAATCCTACATTAGAGACTATACTCTTAAAGTAAGAGTAGAAGAAGCAACCTCTCAACCATTTTCAATCTCTGCAGGAGTCACCCAATGTTCAGGTCTTGCCCCCCCCCCTCGTCTTTCTCCTGTATGGAAATGATTCCCATGAGGGATTACCATCTCCCAATTTGCAGCTATCTGGATCTGAAGTAACTTGGGAGCAAGGCTTGGCAAAATTCCATCTCTAGCCCAGGAGGCCCTGGATTGCATCCATCACTATAGCAATAAATGGAGAATCTCAATGAATCTCACCAAGTCCACTGCTTTCGTTGAGCGCGCGTGTGTGGCTGCGCGTGTTTGGAGAAAGTTTCAAGGTTTGTTTACTTTCTTTGATCTGCCTGGATCTTTTTTGGCTAGGAGAAAGTCGGCAAGCCTGGGTCACTGGCGATCTGCGGCTGTTCATACTGCCGATTAGGAAAGGCGGTGGAGTGCACAATAGGGTTTACCAGGCAGTGGCCGTATTTCCTCGCTTTTTCGAGGGATGTGTCGTTATACGCTCTTAACATCAGCAATAGGTAACGAGCTAACCACTGAGAGACAGACAGACAGATATGATCTCTATTGTTTCTAGGAGGCCCCCTGACATGTATCACATTCCAAATAGGGGAGCAGCACCAGTTCGCGAACAGGGAGCCAGTTACCAAACGCGGGTTATGAAATGCGATTTGGCCTTTGGTTACTCTAGTTTCACTCTCTATCCCAAGCATTAATTAATCAATCAATCCATTTTCTGCAGTTACCAAAAGCTGGAGTATGTAACTCGAGAAACAAAAAACCAAATCCCATTTCATGACCCTCGTTCGCTAACTGGATCCCTGTTCGCGAACTGGTGCCGCTCCCCTAGTTCTATTTGAATTGGGATACAATTTCATGTGAATTCTCAGTTTTCAGACGATTATCGGCACCGCATCGGCACCGGGGGATGATTTTAATAAAATCTGCCATTGGCCAGACCACTCCGGCACTTTCTGTTCCATGTCAATATATTTACCTTGGGATTTAGCCTGTATTCCATGTTCTATGATCCATGTTTCAATTGAAATTATAGTCTCTGTTATCCTAGTAAAACCGACCTGTATGGCTACATCCTGGATGATGTAGGAACATCTTTCCAAATCACTTCGGGTGGAACATAAACTGAGTAAGGCGAATGTTCCTGTTGTAACCATACAACCCACAGGCTCTCAATGGTAATGAATATAACTATCATAACAGTCGAGTCTGCCAGAGGGGTGTGCCCCTGCGATATTTTGACTTCCTATAGCATCTTATATTGTTCTCCCCAAAGAAGAAAGCACTCGTGATAGAGGAATTTGGGACGAGACACTCACCCGTTCCTTGAAGTTTCCTACGTGAACGAGCCTGTTTGTGGTTTGTTCGTCGATAGGGAGGTCTTTGACTTCCTTCTCCTCTACCTTTTTCTCTTCCTGCATGGTGCGCCAAACGTCTTGATGGTCTGGTAAGAAGTCAATGATCCAGAGATCCGTTTTAGCTCTGGATAAACTCTCCAAAAGCCACGAATCCTCCACGTTAACAGTGATGGAAACATTGGATTCACATCCTCGAAAATCTTTTGGGTGAATGAAACGAAGCTCTCCAACATTTTTGCCTTTGCTATACTCATCCATGAATTCCATTAGATCCTTGTCTGTCATCAGAATGCGCACTGGATCCTTATTCTTCTTCTCAGACTTGGTCTTCTTTAATTCCTCCAGGACAGAGCAAAACGACATAAAACTAGCAATGTAACGCATACAAGATGCCTTTCCCTTGCATCGGTAATTTCCATGTTTGCCAGGACAGCTATAGCGCATGCTGTAACACAAAGGTTTGGGACCATTGACCAATGCTCCCCCACGAGACTCTGTGTAAAGACTTTTGGCTTCAAGCAACAACTGCTCATTGGTCTCATTCCTACAGATATGTTGGAGAAGCTCTGGGTCATTAAAATAAGCAGAGTAGCATTGACTTAGCTCAAGAACCTCCACCTTTGGTTCCTGTTCCTTAAAAAAAGACTTCAGCTCTTCTATGGAGATTTGCCTACCACCTTTTGCGTGAGCTTGAAAGACGATAGTCAGGATTAAATGATCTTCCATTTTGTTCATTTCTTCGAGAATATGCTCCCACTCTTTCTTCTCTTCTTCAGTGGTGGCAGCTTGGATGCAATAATCATCAACAAGCATGTGAATTTTTGAACTCAGGAATTTCCTCTGCACTTCTTTTACCCTGTCGAACTTGATGATGTCCCTAGGGGACAAACTTTTGGGTACCAGCGCAATATCTAGCTCATCCAGTTTATGACCGCCAAGATGTTTGAAGAATTCGTTCTGACTAAGAGTGCTTCCCATGTGGAGCAGGAGGATTCCATAAGGATTATCGCGTCGATGAGCCACCAGGTACTCAATCCTTTTTAGTAACTCAATGCTTTTCCCGGAATTTGGGGGCCCGAAAATGACCTTTAATCTGCTGTTGGTATCATGTTGATTAGCAGGACTTGAGGGAGTTGATTTACTGACTTGAGCTCCATGATAATTATTCTCATCTTGCCAATTCAGAATATCCCATTTTGTTTCATCTAGTTCTTCCATCATCCATTTTCTCTTCATGCCTGTATTCTCCATATCGCTCAACAGCTTTTTCTTGTTTTCAGGGACGCTTATAATCGGTGTTTTTAATATTGCACATAGCTCAGAATATTTCCCTCTTTGAAGAACTTCATGTTCCATGACAATGGTGACATTCTTTTGGGATGAGGACACCATGCGAAGATAATTTCTCCAATTGGACCCAAAAATGTCAAGAATGACGATTTCTTTATTTGAATGCCATCCTAATATCTGGTCAGCAGTCACAACTACAATGGAGTTGGGAGAAATACCACGTAATCTCCCAATTGAGTCCACAAATCCGACCTCTTTCTCATATACATGTTTAAGAGTGTTCACCAGCATATTTCTTCTCTGGATGGTGTCTACTACAGCATATATGGAGTCCAGTGGCTCTTTGGCGTCTTCCTTTCCCTCTATATTTCCTTGAAATATGAAAAGTAAAGCATTGGAGGATCTGATTGCCCAACAGGACGTACTTTGACAGACATCATGGAGAGAGGAGCATGACTCAATAGTGAGTAACCTGGGATTACTGTGAACATTGGTTTTCCGGAATTCCATTCCGCGAAGAGTTGGTTCTTGGCATATAAAAATTCTGCGTGCGTAGTTGCCAAGGGACAGGAATAAGTCGGACACTTGTCTCGTATTTCTTTTCACAATATTCAAGATTTTCATGTCAACGCCTGCGATCTTGATCTTTTTCAGATCAATGTCTGTCGTGTACGTAGCATCATTCGGGCGGAATGCAAGTGTAAGGCTTTTCACTATACCCTTGAAGCGGGAGATCTTCCAGTGCTCTGAGAGTCTCTTCTCATTAAGAGGATCCTCAATTCCCAGAGTAAGAGGGACTTCGTCAAACAGAACATGCTTATCCTTTCCGTTTTTATCAAGGAAATCACATAAACCTTGAAGGTTCTCCCGAATCTTCTCCTTAACTCCATCCATCACCTCGATCTTTCCTGAAATCATATCGAAGTTTTTTTTTAATCTCCTGCAACACTCTCAGCTCATCTTTGAATCGGAAAAATTAAATATATATTTTTTGCAAACACTTACAACTTACAACGAAGCTAACATAGCCTCCCTCTTCTCTCAGCTCCTCTTCATCCTCCTGAGTAACAAAAATGTCGTCTCTCACCCAACTAAAAGACCAGACCATCAAATGTTATGCATATTCACCGCTTCATTCACTTCAACCCTCAGATCATGAGGTATACGAATACAAATGCGTTGCTTACATGACCCCCTGATCAGGTGGTGGGTTGATGACTTCCTGGTCAGGTGTTGGAAGGTTAAAACCGTGATTAGGGATGGTTGCTTCTCGAGCGCGAAAATAGAAGTACACACCCCCAACTCCCGCGATCAACAACAATGCAGCCAAACCGACAGCGAGGCCTAAAATAATTTGACAGACATTTGTAACATCCTATGATTATTAAGAACCATAATGATTTACTATGCTCACAAATCACGACTCCGGACGGGATGTTCTGAGAGGCGGACGAATCTGCTTTAAAAAAAAAATTGTTTCACCAAGTCGAGAATAATTAAATTACTCTTTAATCAAAATGTATTCATATTCCTCGGATATACACAATACGAGTCTTATTGATTCACTCACGAATCATGACACCGGGCACTATAGAGGGCAAATCGGTTTCTGCAAAGAAAAGGCTTTCTTGATTATTTTCACAAAGCAGAGGAGTGTCACAATCACGTTTTCCTCAATTACCTTCACATGTGCCAGTAAAAATGACCGCATGGAATGCCTCTCGGTTTATGCAAGTCACATTCCATGCGGTCACCAGTAGCACCTCAGGGTAGCCACGTGTCAAGCATTCGAAGTCTAATGTTTTCTGGTCCTTTGGAATGGTGATGGTCTTGTTCCTGAGGGGAGGAAAAGGAGGAAGTCCCCCAACCTCACAAATAGAGATGACGTCTCCCGCAAAGAAGAGAATGAGAAGGAGGCAAAACATGTTGCTCATTTACACAGTGATTGAAAAGATCATGTCATCCCGAAAAGCGTTCTTCCTTCAAATACTTCCTAATGATCGTTCCAAAATACTTCAGTACTAAAACTACGTCGTCAATCACTCTTTCCACCTCTTTCCAGGACTTCGAACAAGATATTGTGTGTAAAATGTCTCTTGGTTTCAGGAACCTCGGGATAGTTTATTTTGCGATAAGATTCTGCGATACAGTGAAAGAGGTGTTTTCGAGGTTTCGGTCACCTCTTTCCAGGACTTCGAACAAGATACTGTGTGTAAAATGTCTCTTGGTTTCAGGAACCTCGGGATAGTTTATTTTGCGATAAGATTCTGCGATACAATGAAAGAGGTGTTTTCGAGGTTTCGCCTGGACTGATTCTTCCTGCAAGGGCGAAAGCAACATAAAGTGCTCAGGATGCTTGCAGAGGACGGCAGGGCGATGTAGACACGTGGGTTATGGATGTCCGCTCGATAACCAGCCTTATGGTGATTCATTTTGTCATTTCAGTGAAATGAAATAGACTTTGAAGACAGATGCTTTATTAACAAGATTAAGCATGAATCAAAGTACATAGAGATAAACATAAAAATCGGTCCGATTTGGTGCATGTAGCAGTGGAGGGCGATCGAAGAAACTGGTTTTATTTCTCCCCTCCTTGCTCGACTGCTCCTGAGGAATGGCGGGAATCCTCGCCTTCGTCGACGATCAGCTCAGAAGAAGCGTCTGTAGGAGAGGAAATGAATCAGTAAAGAGTTCATTCGTTACCTGATGAAAAATGAGAGACACGAACTTACCCGATTTGAAGGAACTCGTTGGAGATCGTCTGTTTAGAGCTTCGATCATCTCCTTTCCTTCCTTTTCCATGGTAAGGTCGTCAGGATTGAGTGAATTCTCGTATGGGATATCCATGATGTTACGTCCTCTAATCAATGGGCAGTTGGGGGAAAATCTACGGTGTTCCTCGTAAGGATTGTCTCCGTATTCCCAGTTGTGAATGATCAGACGGCAAAAAATACAATCTGTCTCGTCGCGGATCCCGGTATAATATAGACCCCATCTTGCCATTTCATCAGTAGATACGATGTGTCTCTTCGGGAAGAACTCAAACGAGCAGAGTCGTTTGGCATGACACAGCATCTTCTTCCGGTTTGGGTTGAAATCTTCATTGTCAGATGGATAACCCTTGCCCAGAGCACGAGATGAAAATTCCACGTTCGAAAGACATTTGCCAATCAGCAGGGGGCACAGCCAATTCATTTCCTAATGACATTGGTAGACACTTGGCGAAGTGGAATATGCTTCGTAGCCAGGAGGTAAATGACGATGTCGCGGACGAATGGTTTCACTCGATTCGCTGATGAAGAAAGTCTTCAAACTGCATTTCCCTCGGCAAAATGCACAGCATACGATGAGCTTTGATAACTCTTCCAAGTTGTCGTGTACCTTCGATGCGGCCTTGGGATCGACGTCCAGATAGAATCCCCATCTGACGAGCTCGTCCACATTCACGGAACCAGCTATAGCAGAAACACAGTTGAAAGTCTTTCTGCGTTTGTTCTCAGTGAACAACGCAAGGGCGAAATTATTGTTGGGCTTGGCAAGCGCAGCGTCAGTGCTATCACCTTTCATCTTCTCGACTGAATGAAAGTGACACCAGGACACTCGAATCTTGTACATTTTCTTTCCCAATATACTCGTTGCTCCCTTCCGCAACTCAGGGTTAATGACCGTGAGGGTGGGTTGTGTAAAAATAGAGCGACGGAAAAAGGGGGCCAGCACGATCAATCTGTCATCGGGAGATAACGTGTCCATACACGTTGGCATAATGGAATCCGGCCCTATTGACTTCCCTCATGCAAAACGGTAATGACGCGAGTCAATTAAACTGGGATATTATGACGCAAGATTCTTGACATAATATTTACCAAATCGAAAAATCGCTTCATAAAGCTACATGAATAATGCAAATCATCGTGCAGCCGATAATTTAACGTTAATTCACCGAGTACTCATATAAATCAATGATAACCTGAGGTTAAAACATATTAAATTATGCTTATATAAGAAATAAGATATTGATCCAGGCAGCTCCAGGCAGCTCCAGGCTGCGCCAACCCGTGAAACCTACCCTTTTTATACTACTGTTCAGCACAGAGAGCAACTGGCCAGTCTGAAAATATTCAACTTCATCCACAAACGGAAGTTGGCGAACCATCGGCCGTGCAATCGCCCAAAAGGATTTTTCAGTAAGTGCGGGAACACATCGCTACCTCATCCGTTCTAGAGACCCGACGCTGCAAAACATAAGGACAATTGTATTTGCGCCCGAAAGCTTCGCAGACCGGGACGCCTACAAGACGAATGAGGAATTTGGGGATATAGAAAAATCATGGGGCGAAGGAAACGGCTGGTATTAGAGGAAGTGCCTCTAAAGCAGTGCTTCCCAACCTAGGGTCGCCACCCTATTTGGGATCGCGAACCGGCACCTAAAAACCAAGTTAAGTTTTTCTTTACGATTTTAGTACATAGGTGAGGAGAGTCTGTCGAACTTAGGCCTGTTCTTGGGGTCCTGAATGGTATGATCGTGATTTATGGGGTCGCGCGTGAAAAAGGTTGGGAAGCCCTGCTCTAAAGGAAAGCGATCACGACGATCGCTAGGAATACAGCGCTGAGAAAAGGAAGATAAATTGAAACGCTAGATTGATTTCCGTAGCGGTTGCAGCAACGAGTGCCCTTGACATTGCAGATAAGAAAGGCATAGATGGGAGGAGATGGATGATGCATATATCGTTCGATATTAGAGATTCAATACATTAGGGAAAGTGATTAAGGAATTATATTACATTAGCATTGAGCGCTGCAATTTCCGGCGCAGTTTAGGTCTTTGTGAAGTGGGAGCCTACCGCTCACAAATACAGGGGTCGTTAGGCCCCCTAGGACCCGCTCTTACGGGCATTATTGATTATTCCAGACTCCTAATCGCAATACTCTTCAAAGCACTCTGGTCTTGAAAGGAAAAAGGGGGAGGTCGCGCCTGCATAAATCATTCTCATGGTTGGGGAATGCGAAGTCTCGCTTCGGTGGAGGCCGTTAGAGGGCACTGAATGCCCTGCGATAATATGCGCATAGAGAAGTGCCGCCCCGGCGCCAGGGACTTAATTCACCTTGGCCATTCTGGAATCAGACGAACCAGGAGTCACTCATTACTCCTTTATCTCTTGTGTGAGTGGTGAGGGAAGGAGAATACTGTGACTGTGCCAGTGAAACTTGCAGCCACGAAGGGAACTCGTAAGTCATGAAGTTTAGTGTTATTGAAAGCATAATGTGGTTGGTTATGGTGGGGAAAACCGAAGGAGAAGAAAGTCCAGTTAGCTTTCAGGCAACAAAGCCGAGTTCGGGGATGGCTTTTATCCCAGAGAAGTAGTTAGCTATGATTTCTAGAACGAGGAGAATTGTAACGATAGTTCCAATAAATGAGACCGTGGTACGCGTCAAGCAAATTACGCAAAGTCCTGAAAGATTGAAAAAAAAATCGTTAGATCCCTCAACATCTTTGCACTCCCTTTGTCAATGGAAATTCAGTATGTGAATTTCACGGCCCATCGATTCCAAATGGCTTTGTCTTTAATGTAGCCGCTTTCCCGAGAGAAACGAGGTCTTATGCAGTGGGAGATGTTGCAAAGTTCTTATTTGGAGTGGCGACTGAAGAACAAGTTCAAGACTTAAGGCGAAGAGTAGAACAGTGAAAAGAAAGAATCAGATATTCAAAATCTACAAAATCAGATCCTCAAAATCTTGAATATGTCCCAGACCGCTTCCACAAAGCAAACGAGAGCATCGAAGTATGCCCTTGCCCTTGAAATTCTCCGAGAGCCTGAAGCAGATCTGACCGTCATGGAAACCCAAATCACTGCAATTCAAAATAACTAACTACAAACCCATGTCTCAACGAAAGCGATGCACTACCTTTCAATGATTAGAGAGGCATCAAACATCGCCCACCTGGATGCTGAACGGTACACCCGAATATACGAAATGGGCTAATTGCATAGAGTTTCTGAGTCACTCCTGACCATGTCAGATATGCGCGAGCTTCTAAAGAAAATTGAACCTCAATTACCACCGCCTCAAAGGCTGGCGTTAATTCTTCCACAAGAACTCGATGCCTATCCTCAATCCCTCCCTATAGCACAAATCGCACGCACCGAAGGGGTCCTGAAAGTGATACTTCGAATCCCACTTACCGATCAAACGTCGTTCACAACGTATAAACTGGTCCCCCTTCTCAGGGATATCTGAGGTACCAATGTTGGAACTTAAGGTACTATGGGAGGATGAAAATCGACCCCCCTGGATCGAAATTCTGCTTCATAATTATTGTAAGGGACCTCAAGAAATGGCCTTGGAGCCAATTGCTGACTCTCTCAGGTCACGCCCGGGGCCATGATTTGAGGTCAAAGGTCACGATTTACATGCCTCTCTTTGAAAATCTGTATCTCCTCAACCCTTGGGTGCAGAAACGTCAATCTTGTGCCATTCTCCTTGGAACATACCGCGCTAAATGGAAAAAATAAATGCATTCATGTGACTCTCGTTATCGAGACGCCGTGGCGCCATAACTGCGAATTTTTCCGTTTTCGGATTCTGTTTTTTCGCTCTCATTCCTCGTAGAAATTTTCTATCGGCAAAAGCATGCTACACTTTTTGGAGGCTATCTTGTTCCATCTTTTGGCAGAGTTGCGCATAGTTTCCTCCAACCGTTCCCTCTCAGAGTTCGACGATCCACGCGAAAATGCCACTTTTTTGGAAATCGCTCGAGGTTGACGGACATTGCTCGAAAACGAAGC
>CAJPEV010004490.1:0-17570 GCA_905338385.1 Darwinula stevensoni | reverse complement strand
GTTTCTGGAGCTTCTCATCCTGGAACACGGAAGGACGTCCACTTCTTTGGCGATCTGCTGCTGATCCAAGCTCATTGTATCGCCGAATAATGCTGTACATCGAGGGGTTTTGATGAGCTTTGAGATCCTGCTTGCTGGAAGACCACTCTTGTTATGAAAAATCACTTTGATGTTTGGGAACCATATCAAGAGCTTTCGACCTGAAACTTGGAAGGCAAATAGATCTGTAGTAGATGTTGCTTCACTCAAAAAATCACCTGGCTATCTTTTGTCCAACGGTTTTTTCAATAGGTGTCCAAGGACTTTTGAGTCACCCTGTATTGAATAATAACAACTATTAAAAGTTTTTATTTGTCAGATACCTCTATGACTTGCAGAGTCATAGGTGCACCATTTCTGACCAGAACATAATTTCGTATATTTGTTTAAATTGTTTCAGATGAGAGAGGCCAATGTTTTTGGCCCACTGGGCATGTAAAAGCCTTCTCAAGCGGAAACAATCGGCGTTAAACAAGAAATTGATGCCAATGATGCTTAGGAATGCTATTGGAAGCGAGAAGTGCTTTTAATGGTGAAGTACTCTCTTATCAATTCCTCCCGTAAAGAGAAACATTTAAAATGCCTGTACCAATGTTTTCTTTTTTAGTTTCAGAGTCAAACATCTTTGAATTTAAATACTTTCCTCTCGTAACGTGGACAATTATTGAATTACTAACTGTAAGCCATAAATCCAAAACTGTAAGGAGAATCCGTAACTCGGGCCATATCATACCGGTGACAGACACGATGGCTCCCAGGGTGCCCTGAACGATGTCGACGACGTCATACCTTCCCTTGCCCGTCCTGTATCTGGTGACGACGTAGCTGACGACCAAGGCGACGGAGAAGCCAACCATGGCTGCTGTGATCGTCGTCGCCGCTGCCCTTTTTTTGGGGGAATGAATCGAAATCGGTCTTTAGATTTCTGAGAGCGTTGGATTCTCGATTCCTTTATAGGAAAGCCTCTGACGGACGCGACTCACTTCGCAGTGTGATGCCACTTCGTGCCCCGAACCCCGAAAGTCGATCCGCAATTCATTCCCAAATATCCCCAAATGAGCATGTAGAACCCGACGAGGGTGTTGTTCGCCGAAGGAATCCCCCGGGAGTCTGCTTGCTTGTCTCTGCACATGTGATTAAAAAAATGAGGGTATTCCTTTAGACCAGGTCGCGGGCAGGTACTTGAAAGTGGCCGGACAGGTACTTGAAAGCAAGTTCAGACGTGACAAGAAAAGGATTTTCCTGTCCGGTTCATATTTTCTGTATCAATTCTCCATTTCGGGATGGAAGGTTTGTATAATATCGATGCGAAACAAGACGACAAAACTTCAATTGAAGTTCATTAAAGCAGTACCGAGGCATTGTTCTGCAGAATGGGATCCAGATCGTTGTCTGGTCCTTTGAGAAGGGCCTGCTTCCCGACCCAACCAAACGTGGGACAGCATAAGAATGCGGAGGCGAATGCCCAGATTCTTTTACCTTTAAAAGGGGGCATGCGGCTGACACACGTAGCAACAGATTTTTCAGCTACAATGCACAGAGAGGAAGGGTTTGTCATAGGCAATCGAAACCGAAATCCTTCAAAGAGTCCTTCAGGCAGGGACGCTCCTCGAACGGGCTTGCAGATGGCCTTGAGGGCAGCCGACGGGTTTCCTATATCCGCGATTGAACTAGTGATTTTCAAGATAACGTTGTTCCCTCCTTGTGGCATGCAGCTTGGCGGGTGTTTTCCCAACACTAAGCAGACACTCTTCCGATACCTGTCAGCGGAGAAAGAGCTAGCCGCAACCCAGACCCAATCCCCCGCTTCCCAAGTTTGGTTCGGAAATCCGAGCCACTCCATCACCGAACTCTGTGAATGCCCGATTCCCTGGCACTCGAATCGCCTTCCTCCTCCCCTTCTTTGTCATCCTCCCCCTTACCCCCTCTTCCCCTGGGGCAGTTAGCGAAGACACCCTCGGTTGAGGTCTGGTTGGAACCAGACGGATATGCATTGCCTTTCGTGAACGATCCCTTCCCGACTTCTCAGTGAGTGCGAGAGGTGTAGCTTAAAGATAAACACTGTGTTCCTACATCTACTCCTGGGTGATATCCTACTGTATGATTATCATAGTCGTGTATATCTCATTTAATGTCTATATTCATAAATGACCGTGGCGGACCTGTTATCAGTCTGGCTGTGGCAACGCGCGCAGTGATTCGCTATCAATATATTTTGTCTCGTATGCCTAGTGACATTATTTCCTTGTGCATTTATGTTTTTTCGTGCATAGTGTGTGGCACGAATTGATTCATTTTTATGCGGAGCAATATTGCGTTCCGCTGTTTCTCTACTATCGCTTCATTCCGTCTGACACGTCAATACAACGCCAAGCAGATTTCGTTTGGCAAACTGGCACAACTTGAAACTGAGGTGTAGAACTGTCAAACTCCTGCTCTAAAGGGACATGGAAATAATCTTGATTTTTAGCTTATTGGATATAGATGGCAATTGCAACAGCCTATTTCGTGTGCGATAACTTGAGGGCCATTCCTCAACAATTTAGGGGTATTAGACTAGAAAATGAAATTTAGGAGTATTAGACCAGTTGACACATGATCAGTTTCATATTTATTGTCTAGCGAAGCTAGGCATTTCGGTCTGCTTATTTTCTGTTTATTTATTTCCTGTAATGCTTATTTTCTACCACCAATAACCGTCACGAGTAGGCAGAAGGAGGGGAAAAAGCATCAATCAATAACTGGATTTTGTGAACATTTTCTCATCCCGTCCTCTAGGAAAATTCATATTTTAGGCATATCCATTTCTGACATGTTGCCACAGAATCACTGTCAAATTAAACAATGTAGGTATCTCTTAAGATTCTAAAACGTGATCCTATAATTAACAATAAGATCCGAGAGGAATCACGCAGAAAAATATCCAATAAAATTCTTATGGGATGCCTAAAAGATTTATAAAAATAAAATTCTTATCCTCAGTGATACTCGTATATCCTACAGGATTCCAATTGGATCTGATAAGATTTTTATGCTTCATAAATCTTATAGGACTCCCTCAGGATTTTTTAATGAGGAACGATTTACTTCCAATCGGTCAATCTCTACGTGAACGACCTCTGATTGAAGGCGAAAGGACCTTAAAGAACTTGTCCAAGCTATTACCAAAGGCATCTGAACTTATTTGGTAGACTAAGGTAAAAAAAATGACGTACCGAACTAGCGGGATAGACCCGAAGATCTTAATCTAAATGACAAGCAGCCTTAGCATGCAGGATTCTCGCTCGAGAAGCGTTCTCTGCAACGTTTCTGCATGGTTTCTTCCCTCAGGGGCCTGCACGCACTCAAGGAATGGGAATTGCCTGCTTCTTCTTGCATTCTTATTAAAAGCATCTGTCGCGACCCAATATCGGGAATCATGCCAATTTCGACATTTATTTGGTCAGACTTTTGGACTTTTTTGTTCGAGTTTGAGTTGGCTGCACTCGCGAGGCGAAAATCCCTTGCCTGAGTCAACTAGCCCAGCGCCACTCGCTGCAGGAACTCGCTTGGAAGAACCTGCACGGAGGTGGAAGCCTTACCTGTTCCTGGGTCCCAGAAGGATAGTGAAGATGAGGGCGGTGGTGGCTCCGACACCGTGCACGACGCAGCCGCCTGCCACGTCCACTGCCCCCATTTTCCTGAGGAACCCGTGCTTCCCCCACATCCATCCTTGGGGCCAGAGGGAGAAAGTCTTTTCTTGAATTCGCTGTGAGTTTTTTAAATTTAATTATTCCTTTGAGAGAGACGATAGAACTTAATATGTGCTACCTTTTGAAAACTTCCCGTGATCACCGTAATTTTTGCTGAATTGATGGCCTCAATGTTTAATTTCTTGATCGAACGATCCTAATTGATGAATACCGGCCAATCCGTGAACTTAAATAAGGGTATGGTTTTGCTCACCTGTGGCGATAACTGAAAGTGCATTCCGCATTCCACTGTTAAATTTGCAGTGATGAATAGGTCTACAGCAACGAGCTCCTCGGTGACTGGACATTGATATTTTGCATGAGAAAGTTTGAATCCACCACGGAAATCTGACGCCAAGCAGTTTACCTGAAGTTTTGCTAACAGATCCCTTTTCTTTAAAATTTAAAGTAATTTTGGTCAGCAACCTAAAATTTCGGCACTTGAAGCGAAACGGGAAATACTAGGATTCAAACATTAAAACATATTTCAGCGTTCTTGCATGAGGATCTCTCTGCACCCCCGAGAAGCCCATCACAGCCTATCACCTGCAGGGATGGAATAGATGAAGACGGAGAAGAAGTTGTATAGAAGCCAGACGTGGAGTTTGACTCGTTCGGCGATGGCCCCCGAGACGATGGTCGCGGACAGGGCGGCCAGCGACAGCTCGAACGCGTACGTCGAGTACTCGCTCCCGCTTTGGTCTTCGCTCGTTGCTATGGAAGACGGGTAACAGTTCGCATCATACGCAGAAAGACTATTTAAATATATATTTTTTATCTCTGCAGCCAATTGAATCATTTTTCACGATACTTTCACTCTGCGTAATGGATATGTTCCTGATATGGGTCGATATTCGAACTTTCTTCCGAACTCATCTCGCTAAGGAAAGGTGATGAGTAATTATTTAAAATAAGTAGGATATTAAAACTAGACAAGAACTCGTGACGGTTATTTTAGTGGAGGAAACACCTCAGCACTCTATTTGCATGTCATCCAGACAACAATTGAACTTCCATTCATTTTTTGAGCTTGCTTTTTCTTGCAGATGGTTTTAAGTTTGTCACAGGTCTGTTGGGAACAAGCCTCTCTGTGCTCAATGAAAATTAAAATAGCTCTACTGCGAGCAGAGTGACGTGGATTATTAAACCCTTGCCCAGCTTCGAATTGATGGATTTCTCAAGTACCTTCAACGTGCAGTTGGTCAATCGTGGGCAATTTTAGAGAGCTCATCAACGTTCGATGCAGTTTCCAATGCAGAGGATGTTGAATCTATTATTTTCTGCATGTGCCTTTTGCATAAGAAGATGGGTCATTCCATCGTGGCCAATGATTTCGACGAATAATATATGAGCTACAGCCAAAGTTCCATTCCTCTTTGATCAGTCTTGTATGTTGCGTCCTGTCAAAGAGGTTGTCTTATCCTCAAGTACCAGTGAAAACAAATCTTTTGCGGCGTCTTAAGGATGAATGGGTTTTCACGTAAAAATTGAGTGACGAAAATTGGCCTTTTAATTAAAAAATACTGTGTGTTTGCTTTCACGGGCAAATGTTGTTGGTTCCTCTTAGCTAGACAGGGTTCCAATCCAGCACTATATGACTCAGGCTATAAACTGCATCGGGTCAAAATCTTTTGGCTTTTTCGTGAGTCACACAATGTTGAATTTCTTTTTCTATCTTGGTTTGGCGCGTTAGTGTGTAAAAAATGCAATAAAGTGCTGCTGAACAGCAGAAACGAAGGAGGAAAAGCTGAAACAAGAAGGGAAGGACGATGAATGATGATGATGATGGATTATATCAATACCAGTCATCGAAGCAATTCGAGTTTCGCCCCAGACGTTCAAAAATCAGTATTGTGGTTGTAGTACGTATCTCGTATGTACAGGGTTGGTAAAAAAAAAAACGCTCAAAATTTGGCAATAAAGTCCTTACGTTTGAACGGATTGTCTTGCAAATTTAATGGAACGTTACCTAATATATTCTTCCCGGGTTTTTAAAACAAAAAAAAAACAGGCCTGCCAGTGCCGCTGCGAAACATGAATCCACATTTGCATTGGAATTCATGAAATTTATGCATAAGCAATACATTTTCAGATAGTGAAAAAACACACATTTGGTGACCTGTAACATTTTAATTATGATCTCTTAGGAACGGAATTTTAAAGTAAGATTCAAATGTGGATTCTCGCCTCGCAATCCTTTTCACTCAGCATTTGATTAATTTCAAGAAAATCTGCCATGACTCACGGATGCAAAATTGAAGCCACATGAAATTTGAACACGTATTGAAGAGCATGCTAGGCAATATTCCTTTAAATTTTGAATTCAATCCGTTTTAAAATATGGGTTTTATTGGGAAGTTTCGAGTAGCTAACCTTTTTTTTCCATAGCATGATACTTTCATTATACTTCCCTTCTTGCTTCTGCTTTTCTCTCCTTCGTTTCTGTCATTCAGCAGCACTTTATTGCATTATTTTATTCACGTACACAACAAATCAATATAGAGAAAGAAAACGATCACTGCGTGACTCACGTTACATAAGTTGCACAACCAATGGATTTTGCACCGATGCAGTTCGCGGTCCAAGTCCTATTTTGATTGATTGGACTAATTGTATTGTAATTGTAATTGTAGGAAGCAGCAGTATTTGCTCGTGAAAGCAAAGACAGAGTGGTAACGATCAAAATGGCAATTTTCGTGACTCATGTTACAAGTGAAAATGCATTCTTCTTCAAGACGTCGCAGAAGATTCGTTTCCATCGGTAACTGAGGATAAGATGGCTCATTTGACATAACGCATCATACGCCCACCCCCAGATTTTCAGCTCTTGTCTACGCAACGTCTTCAAGAAATCATACCAGTGGAGAAATGGCCATCTTGGATGCCTTAAATTAACACGTTGACCGCCACAGCAATGCGGGCCTGTTGATTTTCCCATTCAGGAGACGCACCGGTGCGCCTCGTGGCGGTCAACCTGTTGGTGATGATGGCGATGTTGCATGACATCGTAGTCAAGATGATCAAAACACGGAATTTGTTGTACAGGGTGGCGCATGAAAAACCGGCCCGTCTCCGACCGCCTATCACGAGCGTGTACACAGACAAATTCCGTCACGACCGACTCCATGTTGCGACGGTGTCTGGCTGGCTATTCCAAAGTCTGTGTCAGTCGAAAGCCGTGAAGAAGTGGCTATAGCAGTGTGTAAAGGAGCTCTGCAAGATGTATTCTCTTCAACAAAGAATCGCAATAGTGGAGGCGTACGTGTGTACCGGCTCCATTAAGGAAACGCGGGACATTTTTGCAAGTAAGTTTCCTGGCGTTGGCCTACCAGCAAAGAGCAGTATACAAGATTTGGTTAAAAAGTGGCGTACAACAGGGTCAGTTGCAAACGCAAAAAAGAATCGAGCCCCGTCTAACCGGTAAGTACAGATATTTGCATTTGTTTAATTTCCTGTACGGAGTCCGAGACCTACGCCCACGATGGCCTACGAGGCGGGCCGGTTTTTCGTGCGCCACCCTGTACTTGAGGATGTACTCTTTGTGGATCCATTGTTGGATTGCCCTTTCGTTTGGGAATTTTGATTCATTTGTCCCTTTTGCCGTGGAATGACCCAGATGCAAAAAAGTCACGAAGTTTTGTTAATTTTTAATTTAAATTTTCAAACAGTGTCTTCCAGACATGATTTGGAGCTACTTGACTTGGATTGACGTGGAAGTTTATGCTTTTCTCTAATATATTATTAGGGCTTTTCTCAAAATATTCTCAGCCTCATGCATGAACTGTGCCACACAATTTACATAAAAGATTGGCAAAATTCACATTCCTCTCAATGTAGACAATTCGCAGCTGGAAATGACTCATTTTTGTCTCCATTTTCCCTCATGCTTCCCACTTCCAGGCCATCCCAGGCCATCGAGACTCACCGAAGAAGAAGTTGCCGACGCCGGCGAACGGGGAGGTGCCGTAGCTGTCCCCATAGATGAGGCCGTGCCCGACGATCCAGTAGGAGACGCCGAGGCAGCAGATGTCCACCACGTTCATCAGCTGCTGGTTGATCTCGTTCTTCGGCTGCACGTAGCCCGTCTCCATCAGACTGAACCCTGGAGGAGTTTTACGGTACGGTTTTCGCATCGAGGTGCAACGACTCTTTCTCGGCGTGAGTGGTACCTTAAGGGCACGCGGTATTGACCCTGTCTCAGTTAAGAAAAACCTTTTTTTTTTCTCTCGCCTCGCCCTGGGGTTTGGGAAAGGAAGGGGAAAAAAAGTTTTTCTTAACTGAGGCAGGGTTAATTGAAGGGCTGAAAGGTAAAGTGGTCTATCTGCAAAAAATTTTCTGAAAAAAGTGAGTTGGTTTTGTGCTTATAGAACCTTGTTCCTTTCATATAAAATAGTTTTTTTTTAACTATGTAAAAAAGGATGAAGTGATCTGTCGATACATACCACTTTTCTCACTTTTAACAAGACTGGAATATTCACTCATTCCACGCGGAGCTCCAGGAAATAATTTTTTTTTGCCGATAGACCACTTTGCCTTTCAGCCCTTCAATTGCTCCAGCAATTTTGCTTCATGCTGTACGACTTAGCGAAAGGGGAAAAGTTCCTTCGCCCCGTTCGGCTGAATGAATTCCCTCGAAAATCTCGAAAACCGTGAAGAAATGGGCGACAAAATTTGCCATGAATGCAACTCCAAGCTGGACAAATTACAGATTCGTTTGAAAATATCCAAAGGTAAAGCTTAAAGACATGTAAAAAAAAATTGACCAAAAGGCTGCATGCAGATGATGGTCGATGGTATAAACGGCTGGATGGATGGTCGCCTGCTTCGCGACACCCTGATGTACAGGATGTTGCACATAGATAGCACATAGATGGAGGGGGTGCTCCACAGCCTAAACTATAAGAGCTAGGAAAAAAAACTTATACGAGTGCCACTGGAGCATTCGTGTCACTCCTGCTTTTCACCTCTAACCGGACAACGATCGATCGTAAATCGCCCAGCTACGATACAGGTCTGAAAGTTATCGAGTCGATTTCCATTCCCGTTTGATTCTGTTGAAAACGTTGCCGAACGAACAGTGCCCATTCCCCCTTTCCGATCTACCTTTCGGGCAATCTGGTCTAAGGCCATGCAGCACCTGTTTTCATGGTGAGAATCATGAAGGCAGAGGTGAGGATCCACGTGGCGTCATCCCACGCCAGGTCCGCCTCGTCGGCGTTGACAGAGCAATTGCCCGTTTGGCTGCCGTTGAGCAGTAGGCAGCCATTGTCCAGCAGGCTACCGTTGATCAGCAGGCTGCCGTTGCTCAGCAGGCTGCCGTTGCTCAGCATGCTGCCGTTGCTAGAGAAGGTCTCTAACTCGTCCAAGGGTGGCTCACAGGCACCGTTGAGTGCCTCGATGCAGCTCATTCTCGTTCGTTTTCCAACCTCTAATGCCTGCAACAGCAAATCCTATTTGCTAATGTCTCATGATTTCCATAAATCTCTTATCCTGATATTTAAAAACTATATATTTTTTAATATTAGACAGAGAACAAAACTCGACTACCTAGTCCTATCGACTGTTTTTTTTTTCGAAACTTAGAATCGAGTAGAACATACCTTATTCGTATAATATTACAGTAGTACGACTCATCGAGTGCAGAAGACGCCCATGTTTAGGAGTGAAAAGGGGGCTTACTTTATGAACTACAGTCGAACTCTGTTATAACGTCAACGAAGGGACCAGGAAAAAACCGTCGTTATAACCGAGGTTGCCTTTATTAGCATTCCGTTTTCCTGTTTTCAATATTGATGATATATAACGTTACAACTCCAGTGTACATCGGTCATACCGCACTGCTTCAATTTCAGGATTAACCTACTAATCGTGATGTTCGCACTTCTTTGGACCTTGAACTACTTTATACTTTGGCAAGGCCTCGTCGACGTCATCTCGACAGATCTAGGAAGTTTTTGTTTTGTGACATGTTCTCGTGAGCACGGATGAAGCTGTCGCGATTTTCCCAAATTGTGGAAACAGATGAACAGATGTCCATGTTCGCGGGCGACGTTAACTTTACTTCGAGCACTTTCTATGAAACTAATCGAGCACACTTTCTTTTCAATCGTGAAGGCTGGCGTCTTTCGTTTTCTAATAGTCATGTTGTCAGCGAGAAATGCAAATGGCGACTGTAGGTAAGGTGATCTTATTTACTGGGGATTATCCCTCCCTAACCTTGCTCCAGCCACACCCACACGACTCTCAAGGAATGCCGATTCCAGGAAATATAAAGTTATAGCTCGCCAACGCTCATTTTTCCGATGACGGAAGTTTCAGTTAAGAGAGATTAGGGGCATGAACGTCAGTGGGACTTTGAATGGACTTCGTTATAACCGAGGTGCTCGCTATAATCGAGGTAAAATGTAACGTGCCTCATGGGCTCTACGCCGGGACCTGGTGCTTTTCGTCGTTATAACCGAGTTCGGCTGTATTCTCATAAGGAAGAATAGACGCAATTCAATGGCTTCAGTAAATCCTTTGAGAATTCCTAACGAAGTACGGGCAGAGAGAAATCGTAATCATGAGATGGGGAAAACCGCCTGAATCGACCCGACTACTAGCTTAAGTCCTTTCCACATCCTTGCGCATATCATCGAAAAAGTCAGAAACACTTGCGTGGGAAAACGAGGACGAGAGATGTCAGTCACGAAAAAAAGGGCAACCCGCGAGGAAGAACCGGCGGCACTCTCAGGGCAGACGGAAATCCGCGGAATGACGACGGAGCGACCGAAGCGTGGAGCACGACATCCAACGAGCGGAGGGGATTCCGTGACGGGGGAGGAAACCCCAATCATCGCCCATGAAACATTCCCGACCTGCCCGCTGCTGAAATTTTCACCAGCTTGCTTCGCGTGAGGCTGGGAGGTCCAGCCGCGATGGCCATCCATGGGAGGAGCTGCGTCCATCGTTTCACCTCCAAATGTACAGGGTGGGCCAAAAAAGTGTGCACCTTTTCTCATTTGATTGTTACTTTCGTAAAATTCAGATGCAATCATGCAATTTCGCGGATAGATGGTACTACTCTTCCCTGATCGAATGAAGGTCCTTTCAAGCAAGAACAACCAATAGTTTCTCCCCATTTTTTTTTGCAGCGCGAGTCAAAACATCGCAGTTGTGCGTGCATTTTATCTCACATAATAGGATAAGCACTCTTTAAGCTATTGCTCTAGGAAGATAAAGCAGTGGCAGGCTAATCTGGGAGCAGTTGCCGGACCAGAAGAATACATCAAATGTCGCTTTTGATAAAGGTGTATTATTTAAATTCTAAATTAATCTGTGGTTGTCACGACTAAAGTTTTTTAATATCTCTTAATTGGGAAAAAAAAATCAATGCAGCCAGATACCCGTCTCGACCTTGCATCAGGAAAGAGCGGTACTATTTATTCTTGGTATTGCACGAGCCAGTCGGCGTACGGATGCGACAATGAAACGAAGTAGGCTGAACTTTTGTTCAGTCCTCTTTAGGACCATCCCATGCAGGGAATGGGCACAAGGAACTCCACTGCCTCGAATGGTGTGGTACCGGAGCGAACAGGGTGATTCATGAGTCTGGAGTCACGGGCTTCCCCTTTCGTCCCGGTCGAAAAGGATTCGAGCAGAAGTCACTTTGTCGGGTCGACTCGTTCCCGTTCTCGAAGCGATAATTACCTTCAGAATGGTCGTAGAACCCGTCCGCTTCGTTTTTTTGCTTCTCTCGACTGCTTAAGGTAGGAAGCAACTAAAAAATCGAGGGTCTGGGATTTGAAATTTGGCTAATTATAAGCTCACAGTGACCTCCGACCTCCGAATATCAAGGAGAAATCAGATCCCATTTTGAAACATCCTCTCAAAGGAAGGCGGGTGGTTGACTCGACTAGGCTGGGATTACTGCTTTTTCCCAGGGGACTGCTCGCTTCCCGAATAACGTATCGAAAATTCTTCCGTAATTCTGTTCGAGCACAGTCTTCCGTTTGTGTCAATACCTTCATCACCATATTCCGTGTAGATTCTGCCTCGGAATATCCTCTTCAATAATGGCGGATGCGCAATGTTTGAGGGGGTTGTAGGATCTGAAGCGCTTCACGGATCTTCATGCAACTTTCATATTTGCCAAGCTCGAGGAATTCTCCATTACGCGGGCACAAGTTTAACGCCGATATTCGCACGTCAAAGAGAATGGATTTTTTTTCTCCCTTCAGTTCGACTTTTTCGTCAAATACGAGGGGTGATTGGAAAAAAAACTTTACACCCGGTGTCCAAAGTGTTTGTATTTATTGAAACCAATCGATACAGGTGCTGCATAGAGTGCTTACGAGGGTCTACTTTTGCATGTAATCCTATTGGACGAAGAGGCATTTGTCTCACCGAGGCATAATATTTTCAATGGCGGCAGCGTAGCATGTCTTGTGCAAGTGGCCTTTTTTTTTTTTTTTACCTCTTTCACCACCTCAGCAACCGACCGAAAATGACGGCCACTGAGATGCTTTTTCATGAATGGAAACAGATGGAAATCGCTTTGTTGAAGGTCAAAGCTTTACCGTTCGATTCTGCTCCTGTCTGCCCTTGGGGCACCGTGCCGAGAGTACGCCATGGCCGGTGGCAAGCCGACCGATTGGCCTGGATGGGGTCCGACGCACCCAGAGACATCGGATTGCCCGGCCCCAGAAGCCAACTTATCGATAGTCACCCTGGGCGCACAGTGACTATCGCAGTCCTGATTATCCTGGGCGACGACTGGGCCAGTATGGAGTACCCGAGCCGAACTCATCATGCTGGATTTGGAAGCCAAAGTTGGAAGCTTTGGCAACGGACTCTGAACATCGGGACTTGGAACCTGCTAACACTCGGCGGTAAGGGGCCTGAACTCGTGGAGGAGACGACTAGATATAGTTGGCCTAGCCTCAACCAAGAAGAGAGGCACCGGTTCCATTTCTCTAGACCACGGATGGACCCTCTACTGGAGCGGAGTCGACTCGACCGTGTTTGCTCAGGCTGGAGTAGGGATACTCATCAGTCCCCAACTGGCCGAAAGCGTCATCGAATGGAACCCAGTCAGCGAGCGTGTCGCTCTGATCCGCCTCAGACTGGAGCAAGTCGGAGTCTTGGCCGTCGTTCAGGTCTACGGGCCGAACAGCGAGTCAGATTACGATGCGTTTTTGGAAGAGGTGGATGGAACCTTAGAAATGATTCCGAACGGCGACCGCGTTGTGCTGATAGGGGACTTCAATGCACGAGTTGGGATAGACGATGCTACATGGAGTGGTGTGATCGGTCGATTTGGGGAAGCCACGCTGAACGACGTGGCTTCCCCAATGGAGTTGCAGAAAGTTGCTGGACTTCTGTGCTGGCAATGGCCTGACCATCACCAACACCTTCTTCCAGCACAAAGATATCCACAAGTTTACCTGGCACAGGGGGTCTGATAGTCGGACTGGTACTGTGTGCCAGCAATCGCCGATCGATTACGTGATCGTTTCGGCGGACCTGTGGGGCCTTGTGACGGATACGAGGGTGTGGCGTGGGGCAGAACTGAGCACCGATCATCATCTAGTGGTCAGCAAACTTCGGATACGAGCGAATCTCAGAACGAGGCAGAGAACTGCACGCGTTGAAAGACGAGCGAGGTGGAAGCCCTTCGCGATGAGGGAACTCGTGACGAATTTGCGAGGGAGATCGGCGAGTACTCCCAACTGCCTCCCCAGACGTCAGATGTAGAGACCGAATGGACTCTATTTCGGTCTGGTGTTTCGGCGGCGGCAGCAAGAGTGTGTTGGGAGAAGCGCATCGGAGTGGCTCACGCTAACACCAAGCGAACGCCCTGGTGGACACCAGCGGTGCGCTGAGGCTGACGCGAGGCGTCACTGCCAAGAAGGTTGCCTACCAGGCGCACATGTCCAGTAGGTCTGATTCTTCTAGGGCGTGCTATACCGAGGCGCGACGAACTGCTTCTCGTGTTGTGGCCAAAGCGAAACAGGAGGCGTGGAAGGAATTCGGCGATCGTATGGAATCAGACTACCGCACTGCCATCAAGGTGTTCTGGCAAACCATCCGAAGGTTACGGCAAGGCAGGCAACATACGCTCCGGGTCATCAAAGACAGAAACGGGGAGGTGTTGACTGCCGAGGCGGATATACTTGGGAGGTGGAAGGAACACTTTGAAGAGCCCTTTGTGAACCCACCAACAGTGGACACTGACCTACCCGACCTGAAGCCTCTTAGCGCGGAGACTTGTCTCACCATGGAGGAAGTTCTGCAGGCCATTGCTAGCCTGAAGAATGGGAAGTCTCCTGGTGCGGATGAAATCCGGGCGGAGACTCTGGAAGCAATGGGTACAGATGGGTACTCGTGGCTTTATAGGGTGTGTCAGGCTGCCGCTTGGGAATCGGGAACGGCACCTAGGGATTGGCAAACCGGTGTGGTGGTTCCTCTTTTTAAGAAGGGGGACTCGAGGGAGTGCTCGAACTATCGTGGGATCACTCTCCTCAACATACCTGGTAAAGTCTATTCCAAGGTGCTGGTGCAGAGAGCTCGGGCGGTCGTGGGTGATGCCATCCAAGAGGAGCAGTGCCACGGACCAGCTGTTCACTCTCCACCAGATCCTCGAGAGACATTGGGAGTATTCCAAAGATGTCTACATGTGCTTTGTGGACCTTGAAAAAGCTTACGATCGTGTACCCCGAGGAAAACTGTGGGGAGTGCTGCAGGAGTATGAGATCAAGGGTCAGTTATTGCGGGCCGTTCAGTCCCTGTATGGCGATTGCAGAAGCTGCGTCCGAGTGAGCGGGAGGAGTGAGGATTGTTTCCTGGTACGCGCTGGACTCCGGCAGGGTTGTGTCCTCTCACCTTTCCTGTTCCTCGTGTACATGGACGGGATCTGTAGGCGCAGCCTCGGCCTGGAGGGGGTCGACATCGGTGAGGTCGCGGTAAGGATACTTCTCTTTGCCTCTGATGCCGTTCTCTTGACCCGCTCTCGACAGGAGCTCCAGAGCGTGCTCTGAACCGTGGTTACCAGATCGGAAGTTTCTCGGGAAGCAAAACTCTCGGTTTTTAAGAGTGTTTATCTCCCCACCCTCACCTATGGTCGTGAACTTTGGGTAACGACCGAAAGCACCAGATCGCGAATACGAGCTGCCGAAATGAGGTTCTTGCGTAACCCGCCGCGATCGGATGCGGAACTCTGCCATCCGCGAGAGTCTCCACGTCGAGCAGCTGCTTCTCCGGATCGAAAGGTCTCAGGCCAGGTGGTTCCGTCACGTCTGCCGCATGCCCCCTGAAAGGCTCCCAAGAGGAGTCTTCCAGGCCGAGACGACCGGCAAAAGACCTGTCGGTAGACCTCGTACAAGGTGGAGCGATTGCGTCGCTCGGCTTTGTCACGAGAGGCTCGGCATCCCACCGGCTGAGCTTGAGTCTGTTGCCCAGGATCGAGATCACTGGAGGACGCTCCTGGNTCTGTCGGTAGACAAGGTACAAGGTGGAGTGATTACGTCGCTCGGCTTTGTCACGAGAGGCTCGGCATCCCACCGGTTGAGCTTGAGTCTGTTGCCCAGGATCGAGATCACTGGAGGACGCTCCTGGGAATGCTCGAACCGCGACCCCATTAAGTTGGGAAAAGCGGGCATGAAAATGTAATGTAAAGTAATTAATGAACGTCAAAGCTGTAGGGTGGGCGCTGAAGGACCCCGCCATCCCATATTCTGTCGCGTGTTACCATGGTACAGAAACCCCCGTTGTATTAGACATACTGGCCTTCTTCGCAGGATTGCTTCATGGTGGTGTTGCAGGGTTTCATAGTACCCATCAGCCTGATCAGTCTTCCAGAATTAGTCAACACGAAATGCGTGGTCTTTTGTTGACGAATCGCAAGGCTTGCTACTGCACTCCTTGTTCTTTTCGACTGTCGAAACTCGTTCACCCACAAATACTCTGCACCATGCAGCTACCAGTCGTCCGGTTGACATACCATCTCCATACACCCCCAACAGCTGGCGATGAATTTCCCCAGCGGAGGTCCACAAAAAACGGGTGGTACCTCGAATTTCAACACGAGACCAATTTTCCAAGCGCATCGCCATTTCACGACTGCGCTGCTCACCTGACATGGGCGATACAAGCGACGCCCCGCGCTTTTTTGCCAAGTGAGACACCCCTAACATCACTAATCGCACACTTACGGTACCCACCTCGTGGTTCTTTTTAAATAGACCCATTTTTTCCGGTCATCCCTCGTAGTTTTTCAGTTGTCGATTCGAGAAGAGATTCATTGCGGAGGTGTCCCGCTTCTGACTTGACTGAACACCCTTTTGACTGAACACACAAGGTAGTCAGACCATTACATCCAAGAGGCTCTTCCGAGTCGATCAAGATCAACGCTTGTCGGCAATTGATACTCGGTGGAAGAAAGTTTTGAAATATAATAAGTATAATATATAATATAATAAATAAATAAATAGAGTATTATCTGCTCCACTGCGCATGTGCAACGTCCCAAAGAAGTTTACAAGAGTTTTACTTTATCCTGATCATTCTCAAGTTTTAGCGGATCCTTCGAGGTTTGAAGATTTATCCACCAAAGAAAAATTCGAAGTAGCTTATCATCCGAAGATTGATTTTTGCAATATTTGGTATGTCAATTTAGTGCTTGTTTCGGTTTTCTACATTGTTCCCAAATCCTCGTAAGATAAGCTACTTCCCTTTTTTTCCATCAATCCCGTTCTTTTTCTCCACTGGTCAGATGTCAAGATTGTTGGCTCTTCAAGCCGAGTGATAGTAATTCCTGAATCAAATATGAATAAGCTACCTGGTGTATACATCATACAGCTGCTTGGAAAACCATGTCATTTCCGTTAATGGCTTCTAAGATGGAATGTTTTCCTAAGTGGAGTCTCTTCATTTGCCCATTTGCACTTTCATTTGCAACTATTGGCGGGATCGGGAATTTTGCGGGGGTGAATGTTAGTCAAGCGCCCGCCAGAAATCCGTGTTATTGGACGGGTTGGATTAGAACTTTCAGGGGATTGCGGGGAAAGAGCGCCTTAGGTCATTTTCCGCAAGGATTGACAACGTTTTTAGGTCTTACATCTCAAATTTAGAATTTTAAATTTGCTCACAGCGGGAAAGGCACACCAAGGGAGTGAGGACATTGGGAAGAACAGCCTACAAAACGCTCTCCTCCACTTAATGTGTCTATTTTATTTAACCAATTTAGAAAGTAAATTTCTTAATGATATTTCATATTACGCTGTGCAGCCTCCTACCAGCGTAAAACGGTGAGTCTGATAACAGATTCAAAATTTGGGCAGAACCCCTCCAACCTTCCCCTCGTACAGTTCGTGGATGACACCAACTTGCACCAACACCATTTTGCTCATTGTCCAACGAAAGAGTAAGTGGGGTGAGTGGTGAATCCGTTTCTTGAAACTGACATTGTAGAGTCGCAGTAAAACTCTCTGGCAATGGCATAAAGTGGTTACTCCACGCAAAAAGAAGTTTTGCTGCATTGATGCGGCAACGACCAGAGAAACACGAGTTTTTAAACCGTGGAGGCTTAACACTTTCCCAAGCCTATTCCGGGGACGAAACAAACATCCAGCAGAATTGACAGTCCCCGCATACAGTGGCGGCTCGGCAGGGTAGGCAGTGCCTACCCAGTTTACAATCAGAGTTCTCAAATTAATATTTGATAATTAATTATTCGATTAACACAGCTGGAAATATTTTTTTTCATTGCGAGGTAAAAGCAAATCGAGATTATGCGTCCAGAGTAGGCACGGCGCTGCCTGC
>CAJPEV010004489.1:0-13171 GCA_905338385.1 Darwinula stevensoni | reverse complement strand
ATTTCTTGACTGCGACCGCATGCGTAGCATCTCCCACTTTTTCTAATTGAAAAATAATAATTTTTGTTGTAAAAGGTCGCAGAGCTGAGCGAAATTCAACATGGCTGTGTACAATTTGAGAGCTTGTGCTGCAACACTTCTGCTTTTTTGCAGCTCCAGGGGGGGGGGGGCGATTCCTGATAACTCGAACTTCGGATAACTCGAAACGATTTGCCCGGTCCCTAAAAGTTCGAGTTAACGAGTTTTCACTGTATTTGAATTCGAAAACTCCAACGATTGGTCCTTTTCTCCTCATCCTTCCTATTTCTTCAATAATTGAAGCAGTTTTCACGCACACCATACGTTTATCACTTAGAGGTCAGGTCGAAACTCAGTGTTTGAAGGGTTAAACTTCTTGTAATTCACTAAGGTAATTAATATGAAGGCAACCTAAAGGCTAATATCTTCATACAATTTAATTAGATAATATAAGATAATGCACTAGTTTATTTAGTAAATCCAATTTCGAGACAATGAGAGCTGGACGTTCGGAATGACATCCCGAAAATAATTCCTCGTTGAAAAAGCAGTTCTCTTGAAAACATTTACCCTCTTCAATACATACCTTTAGAAGCTTCCTCGTCGTGGCCGGCACAAAAAGACTGCGAGTTAAGTGTTTGTGTGGCGCCTTTCCCCTTTCGTTTTATGGTCTCTCTAAGACAGTTGACATTTGATAAAACTGGAATTTCAATCTCCGTCAATACATCACTGGGGATATCCGAACCATTTGCACCCCAACCAGCCACCTGTCATCAAAACTCACAAATAACAAGAAATGATAATGACAATAAATGATTTTTAAAATGTGTGGAAAAAACAAAATCTCACCCATCCTATATTTCCATCCTCAAGATTTGCTTCGGAGAAGTGAAGGAACTGATATGTCGGGAGGCATATCAATTGCACCCGCTCGGTCAACTCTACTGGGTGGCTTAGTTTCAACAAGGCAATGTCAGAGTCGAAGTTGTATCGGTTGAAGCCACTATGAAGGATAGCCGTAGAAACCTGGATAGATTCCATATTAATTATAATGTGACACTGGACTACATCGGTGAAAAAGTAGAGGAAAGTAAGGTCACCTTTCTCTTCTCTACAAATTCGTCGTCCAAGGAGTCATTACGATAATGTTTTCCTAAATATACGAGGAACTCATCCTTGGGTCGAAGTCGTGCAGTACCATCCACGGCGAGGCAATGAGCGGCGGTCAGAACCCAGTCTTCTCGTATGAGAGCCCCTCCGCAAATGAGGAGCTCATTTTTGATGTCATAAATGGCAGCTTGCCAAGGCCACTTTCCAATTCCTGAAGGTTTTCCACCTGCTGACAAACCCAGTGGCACTCTTTTCCCACAACCTATCTCCGAAGTAAAGCTGCTTCATAGTGGCATTCCAATATGCGATGGATCCCTTTTCATGAAATAGCATTGAAATGGAAACTCACCCGGCTCACAGAATTGATTTCTTCCACTCCATTGTCCGTTCGTTTTGCAAATCCGACGCCGGGATTCCTTCAGAATGTAATACTGGTTGCACTCGTATTCTACAACGGTTCCAGTCTCATACCTACCGTGTTTAATGCATTCTGTGTTGTTTTTGCCAACCTCTTCAGGTAGAGTGGCATCAACTATCCTGGAACAGGTAATCAATAGTCTTGCATAATTTCCTCATAATAGGAGAACATTAATATTATTATATACAGTATAGTGTTTTACAGCCTTACCTCTTGCCGATACTTGGGCAGGATTTTATTATAAAATGTCCATGTTCTATGTCTGCAAGTCGCCTGCATCTGGTTTCATTGCCGTCTGGAAGAGACACGTACCACAAGTTCCATGGTACATAATGCTCTTCCAGATTTCTCATTGAAAATCAAGAGTAAATTATGAATGTGTTATTTATGCATGGTTTTCAGCTCAAATATAAAAATTTTTGCTGATCAAAGCCTACGAATTTCTTCTGAATTAAACTCAGCCCCGAAAATAAATTTAAAAGTATATTGAAAATTACGAATAATAGGAAACTGAATCCCTTGCTAGGGGATGGGGGTGGGGGTAGTGGTGTTACGAATGACTCGAAAGAATGACTAATGAACGAAAGAGAAAAAAACGCGGCATGGATTACCTTTATCATATTGCCCCAGGTTGTCTCCGGTTTTGCCTTGATTATCTCAGCGTCTGTGCAAAGGTTGAGCTCGACCCGGTCAAATTACCGATAACTTTATTTGCTTTGTTAAGCGTGAAAGGAAGAAGTGTCTTGTTCAAGAGGTCGGTGTGTAAGTCAAGTTCTGAGTCCGTGAAGACTAGAGCCATCAATGCAACAACTTTTTAAAGTGCTAAGGGCAGACATTGCTAAGGATAATGGGTTCCTAGCAATTATTGCCTTTCATTGTACGAGTTCTTTAAAAGAGAAAACTGTGTTCCTCCTGTTTCCAATACCCATGTGGCTCAACTTCACTTATGGAAACACGTACATCATTCGTTGTCTATTGCGTTTGTATCTATTGCGTTTAATGCTTTTGCTAGCATATAATTCAAAGCAGAAGCTTTTTAATTCTACGAGGTAGCGATCCTGGGCTGAACTTCGTTGTGATATATTTCCACCTTGGAGAGACTTCAAAATCCTCCATGAGTTGGTTCATCAACTTCACAAAATGTTTCCTCCACCTTCAAGCATTTCCAACCTGGAAGTTAGGGCTTTACTCTTTAAATCTTTGATAGCCTGAGATTACCTACTTTGACAAACAGTTCGAATAACATCGTAGAATACCACTAGCCTTCCTGCTGAAAAAATCGCATGAGACATTCATGAGATTTTAAAGCAGAGATCTAGTGCGGATTCTCAAGCTTCCCATGAGAACTTCGTGGGATCTCAATGAGATACATGTGAGACCTTTCAGGCCTCATAGGATCCTCATAGTCCCCATGACGATGTATCGAAGTGCTATGACTAATCTTACTACTCTCGTTAGAAACTCGGCGGATCTTATATGAAGTTATGACATCTCATGAGAAATTATGAATTCCTTGTAACTTTATTTTTTAGCTAGGTAAGTAACACGGCTTCGTCTTCTTCGCAAAGTCAGTCGAAAACTCCACTATGGAGTACTTTGTGCCACTCTCATTAATCCTTTGCCTCTCTCCAGTGCGACGAAAACGCCACATAGAGCTACTTTTGATATTCTGGCACAATTTTAGGAATCTAATGAGTAAAAGATAAGTGGCACTATTCGCCGTTCGCACCTGCGGGCTTGTCACCGGTTTCCTCATGGTGTGGTGCATCGAACATCTCCCGTTCTACAACGTGTGCGGTGCTCTCACCCAATCAGTCAGTATCTGAAGCTAGCCCACCACCAAATATTGAACGGTACTCAATCGGATTCACAATACCCTTGCATCCATATCTAGGCATCATAAGTCAACTGAGACGATCAGAAAATTGACCCGGCGATTGTTGGAAATTTTATCGGTCTAGCTGTCTTATATTTGGAATGAATTAACATTTCCATGCTGCAGTGGAAAATTGTATGAGAACTTTTATTGTCACTCCTGACATACATTTAATCTATAAGACTAAAGATATTCTACCGATAACCAGATTTATTGTTGTACTATCGAGTTTGTTTGCCCAAAAGGCAAAGAAAATCCCTATGTACACGCCTTTGACGTTCCTTTGTCTGGTGTGGTGATTCATTCATTAATTTATTTTAAAGAAAAAAAGGTATTAAAAGAATTAGCCCATCGAAATGCGCATCGAGAGAGAACTAGCCAATATTTTCATAGAAGTAATTACTCCAATTGCTTCTTTTGTGCTTAACTTCAACTCCCCTCATAATCAGCCATAAGGGGTCATATTTTAAAAGCAAGTTCTGGACTCAGCAATTGATCAGGTGCATCAGAGCCAAGTTTCAACTTTTTCAGTTTTCTGTTTCCTGGAATTAAAAAGGATTCTGATGAATGTGCCTTCTGCAAAAAAATGTGCCCTCAGGGGTTTTACTTAAAAATAATAATTTTTTTTTTTACTGAAATCAGTACTTGGAGAATCACACACATTCCAAGTTTCAGCATTATTCGTTTTCTCTTTCTTGCTAGTACAAAATATCTTTGGAAAAATCGATGCAGCCAAAAGTTGCGCCCTAAGGGTATGCATTTCAAAAATGTGAATATATTCCAAACTCACCATCACCTCAGGTATTGGTGTTCCAAGATTCACGATTCTATTTCTGCCCGATTCGGTAGGAAGGAAAAAACGCATTTGAAAAGTCACTAAACAAAAACATGCCCTCAAGGCATGTATCTCAAGCTTGACATTTTTTCTGAACCCAGAGTCTCAGTAGGCGCGTAAATGTCAACTTTCACCTTTCCATGATCATCCGTTTGACTCAAGTAAAAAAATCATTTTAAAATATCTTGCATTGAAATTTGTGCCCACAGGGTATTTATCTTCAAAGTTTGAATTTGTCAGAACTCAGCCCAATTCGGTTGGAAAAAAATTACTTGAAGAAGTTACCCCCCAATAACATGCTTCGAGGGCTTGCATCTGAAAATTGACATTTTTCCTGAACTGAGTGTCTTGGTAGGCACTACCATGCCAAGTTTAATCTTTCCATGTCTCTCCATTCGACTGAAGTAAACATATATATTTCAATAAATCTCCCCCAAAATTGGTGCCTCCGAAGTTTTTTTCTGACCTCTACATACTAAAAGGAAAATGTATTCCTAGTTTCATCTTTCTACCATATCTAAAACATGGTTAGAATTAGCGTCAGTCAATCATTCACTCAGTCACGATCGCCTATATATATTAAATGTATCATACCTGTTGGTCTAGGTGTTGTCATCATTGTTGTCTTCATTGTTGTCATCATTGGCTGGCAGCATAGCTCCCCAGCTCGACAATTGTCCACTTTCGAGAAAATTTCTGTTCCTGGCCGGCAGAGAGAATATAAATGGGCATTGACACACATGTATGGACATGGAGCGGGACAACTTTTCATTGCATCCAAGTCCAATTCTTGACATTTCGTTCCGTTGTTACATATCACTCTCACTCTGTCGAGGAAATTCTGATTAACTACAAGCCAAGCAGCTACACAGTCGCAATAGATGGGATTGCCTGGAAAAAAAAGAAATGCGAATCGTGGAATGAACGAGCTAGAGATGAATGGACATGGAGGATAGTACAAGATGATGAGGCCGTGCAACTCACTCCAACTGAAATAATTTTCGTTATGGAGGATGAGAATTCCATGTCCGAGCGATAAAACCTCCATGATGGGACGAAAGCTCTTCTCAGGCAGTGCAGTAATATTGTTGGAACTTAGATCAATGGTTGTGTTCGGTGTCAGTCCTGCAATGAGCATTAGGGAACTTCAAAAACCAATTGCTTTATTAATTAAAACCAAGGCTTTGAATAACAGTTAGTTTGGCACAAAAATCGGCCGACACGTCTGATTTCTATATGTTGAATTTTCATTTAGGGGAAATAATTATTGCCACCTAAAGAAAATTAGTCCTCTCCTGGAAAATCACACTAAAATATCCAGATGATGATTCATTGAATCCATTCACTTGAGTAGGTTTTTTTTAAATAACAGACTGAGTGAATGATTTTCTTCCATGTTCATATTCCATTCTTTTAATATCTAAGTGATGGATGAGGAAAATATATCGGATATCTCACTTTCTCAACCGTATAGAGCAATAAACTAAATTTAATCAAAATTGGAGTCATATTTTGTAGTGCATTAATTCGACTCATGAGGTGAAGTCATGACTGGAACTAGAAACCTTGAATCCCAAACTTTCTCACAGTTCACACGCCTTTTTTTCTTCTAGAAAGAAAACACTTAAGTGTGAGCAAGAAGTGCAATGATGATGACATCAAACACCATAGGATGACACAAAAGCTAGCGCATTTCTTGGATACCGGTCATTATGTTCCCTATGGAATAGGAATATCTCGCGTACGACTTATGCATTGGCTTACTCGATCAAAAATTAGAGTACAAGAATCAGTAAATCGAGAATATGAACATGTTACTATAGATTGGCATCCTCAAGAGAAGTGACGTTCCATCGGCTGATCGGAAGGAAGATAACAACTGAGGAGTTAGGTATTTTGGGGAGACAGTATTTAACACTTTACTGCGGCATAATTTCCTGGTGACTGATAGAGCCAGAGACATGCATATGCTGCCTATACCTACACTGGATAGTGATAGGAGCGAACCCAGGGAACTTTTGGCGTCATGTTTTGGGGTAAGAGCCTGTACCCCCCCATATGGCGCATTCAAACTTCCCACTCGCACATCTCCCGTCCATCCTCATACATTCACCCAGTATCATAGAGATTTCATGCTTCTATCCCGAACTTTGACTTCACCTTTAACGGGGAAGTACTCCTTATGTCTAGAAGTACGAAATTGGAGACCATCTTTTTGCAATTGAACTTGCTAGCCTTGGGCGACAACATCAAGACCGATTCTGATGCGTAGCTGGACTCGTCTCGCACCGCTACCAGAATCCCACCACGCAAAGGGTGACAGATTGGATGAGTGTCAAACATTAAGTACTGAAAGGATGAATAAAATATTCTGAATATTCTAAACACAAAACTAAGAAAAAAACATACTGGACTGATTTCAATTAATTGCAGACTCGTCTCACCCTTTGAGGAGCTCATTTGCGGAGTGTGAAACACTGATCTAGTACTGTAAGTAGCAATAAAATACTACTAAGAGATACTCCATATATGTAACGCACCAACAAAGAATAAAAATGATAATTATGGATTTTAATTAATGAGGTATAAAAAACTCATCTTCCTGATTCATAGTGTTTCTTTACTTTCTCAAATCAGATTAAAAAGTTCATAAGCAAAAACATTGAAAACATCTGGACATGCTTTTGAAATGGATACAAATATTTAACTTAAGTTGACAACTTTTTATTTATCCAGAAATGATCTAGACCAGAATCATCATTATTGATATTATAATTCTCAGCCACAATATAGCCTCATTTACTGCGCAGTACACCTTTCCAATGCATGAATGTTCTTTTATTTTTCTTAATTCATCCTATCTCTTTCCTTTCGCTTTGAAAGTATATATGGTACCATTCTCTCTGGGGCCGTCGGTTACATTAGCAATTAATTAAGAAATAAGTTCTGAAGAAGTTCTTTTGGTTGATTTCTTGAGACTCTTCAAAACACTGTCGCTTGTTCAATTTTTCCCACAGCCCTAAAAGAACGTGGTCTACCTGGTCGTTGTGCATCTGCAACAGTGCCGTACTCCCTAAATCTGGACATCGTCTGACGACATGCTCTGATGGAGCAACTTTAGCATGAAATTTTGTTCGATAAGCTCTTTGAGTAGCAATTATGGAGCAACCATTTTGAAAATAGAATCCTATAATAGTGGAGCGTTACTAAAGTGTCCATTTTTCCATGTTTAAAAATTCTGGGGACAAACTATTATCTGAAATAAAATATTAAATGAAAGCAGTAATAGCACTAACGTAAAATAAAAAAAACCGCTTTACGACTTTTGGCCCACCCTGTACATTAATTTTCTATGTCCAATATATCATTTTTCCAATTTTTATTTATTTTTTCATATCAGTTTTCAGTCTTGGTCGAGCGTTCGTAGCGTGAGGACGCGTCAGAGGTTACTCTCGAGGTTCTGATAGCTAAGTCGTGAGTTAGTCGATATTTGGCTACTTTGTAGTGTAACGGGCACGGGGCGCAGTGGGTTGGATTTATGAAAATATCAACTATTAATTAAGTTAAAATAAAAAATTTACATTAACGCGCCCCGATTCCACTACAATGAATTCCCTTCAGGAAATCAGGTCCGTGCCAATTCTAATTCGAGTGGGGGTAACTAAGGCGTAATTCAAGAAAACAAAAAAAATGTATTTCCCAAAAAAAGCAACTAAAAAAAAAACAATAGAAATCTTAGCCTAACAACCGGTCCAACCCCTTTACAGTACTTTCAATGACAAAGGGCTGATCTTCACTTGAAGATAAAACCTTGCAAGTTCTGGGGAAAACTCATGAACATCGAAGCGAAAAGATCCTCTAACTATATCGTTGTTTCTCTGTATGTTTTTTTTTTTTGGAGAGGAAGGCGGCCGGTTTCAAAACACCCACGATGTAAAAGGGCCCGAGTACCCTGGTCAAATCGGTACTAACTCCACTTCTTCGAGTTCGAGCTCTTCAGTCACCTCGGAGTGAGGGATCGAGGGAGGGATCTTCAGTTGAAATCTTGCTGGATTGGAGGATAGGTTTTGACGATTAGACTTGATTGGAGGGACTTTGATACCCATTCGCAACATGATGTTATGGCTCCTTGTACAGTGTTTCGGTAGCACATTCGAGAAGGAAAGATCCTACATTTAAACTGTAATTAGCCCTTCCACGGGTTGGTTGACCCGAAACACTGGGTTCAGCTCCCTCCACGCGTTGATGGATGTTTTAGTTCACCCCCTTCAGCTTCCTCCCCGCCTTGACTCTACTGATACACTGGACGTTGCGCGGTCATAGGCTGGCATACGTTACAGTAGCAGTATTTATAAGTTTCTGATAGCTACCTCCAACTTCACACTAGATCAATATCAAACAGCTTAATTATTCCAATTATTAGCGAATTACTCATAGTATTCCATTTACTACAAGGACTAGGACAGTCTTTCGGGTCACAACTAGTGTGAAGTATTGCAAAGTATAAGTCTAAAGCAGTAGAGAAGCGTCAATAGCGATCAATAATATTAAGATGCCTAGGACGTGTAGATACGTTCGGTGCGGGGATTGGGTAGGTGGGACTAGTGAATGAGAGGTATGCCAGGTATGCAGAGTTTGTAACGTGGAACTTGGAACGACTAGGGGAGCTATCGGAGAGGCTCATTAGCGTCATTAGGAGATAAGAGGGATCAGGAAGGAGGTGGGGGAGATTCAGTGGGATGATTTAGTGGCGCGGTTAGGTACACTCTTAGAAAAAGGGGAGCGATTTTTCTTAAAAAAGAGAGTAAGATAGCTAACTCCAGTTTCACCCCCCCTTTTCACTCTGGGAAAGGAGCGAATTTACTCCACTACCAAGGAGTAAAATTGTTCTCCTCCTCCGTAAATAAAAACGCTCCCATCAGAAAGTGATAGTGATGTCATGCAAATAGAATTTAAGAAGAATTAAGAGTTATATTATATTTGAAAGCAGCTTTGCGCGCGAAGTACCTAAGGACTGGAGGGTAAAAAACGTCGCACCGATTTTTAAGAAGGGGGATGAGAGTAATCCAGGGAATTACAGGCCGGTAAGTCTCACGAGTATCCCAGGGAAGATCATGGAGAGCATCCTAAGAAACCACCTCTTGGATTTTCTCGAAGGAAACTCGCTCATTCGGGACTCTCAGCACGGCTTTAGGAGGCGTCGAAATTGTCTCACTAATTTCTTCGAATTCTACGATTGTGCGACGGAAGAGAGGGATAATGGAAATCCGATGGACATTGTCTATTTAGATTTCGCCAAAGCTTTCGATACCGTGCATCACAAGAGGTTGCGGGATAAACTAGATACCGTGGGGCCCACGGTATCTAGAGTAGGACTAGCGAATGGATCAATAGCTGGTTGACAGGAAGAGAGAAAAGAGTATTGATAAATGGAGAAACGTCGAAGGAGGTCGGAGTCGCTAGCAGTGTCCCTTAAGGCCCGGTCCTTGGGCTGCTTCTGTTTTTGTTCTACATATTAAACGATTTGGATCTCGGCGTAGAGGGTAAGATGAGTAAATATGCCGACGACACCGAGAGAGGTTTCTCCATAAGGGGGGTGGCGGATAGGGTTAGAGCGGAGCGAGATTTAAGTCTTTTGGACGAGTGGAGCAAGAAATGGCTCGTGAGATTTATTAAAAGTAAGTGTAAAGTTCTCCGCGTCGGTCGATATAATGGTGCATCCCTCGACACGGTCGGCGAAGTTAAACTGAGAGATGCAAACGGAGAGAGAGATTTAGGAATTTCTATCGACGATGACCTCAAATTTTTCTCGCACGCGCAAGCGACGGTGGCCAAATGCAACAGGATTCTAGGTTTCTTGCGTCGTACGGTTGCAAGCAGGACTTAGCACGTTATTCTTCCTTTGTATGCAGCGCTGATAAGACCCCAGTTGGAATGTTGCATCCAGTTTTAGAGGCCTACCAATAAGGGCGAATTGTTGGCGCTCGCGGGGATACAGAGGAGGGCCACAAGACTGGTTAAGGAGGTTAGGGGCCTTATTTCGTACGAGATTCGTTTAGAAGCGTTGGGACTGTACTCGCTCGGGAGAAGGTTAAGGATGGGGGATCTCATCCAGGCTTTCAAGTAATTAAAGGAATAGAAAATGTCGAGTGTAGCAGGTTTTTCCAGTTTGATGGTAAAAGGAGAACAAGAGGTAATCAACTGAAGTTGTGCGAACCGCAAGTGCGGCTCAGGTCGAGACAGGAATTCTTTACTTGCAGGGTGGTGAACGCGTGGAATGTGTTAGATGACGAAGTAGTGGCTGCCCCTTCTGTGACTATTTTTAAAAAGAAACTGGATGCTTTTATGGACATGCCAAAGGTGGGGGGCAATGTTGAAGTTAGGGTCTAGGAAATAATGAACTAGGATATGCTAAAAAAAATACAAAAACCAACAGAAAGCTTTAGCTTTAAGAGGATTAGGCCTACTGTATATTAAGGAGCGCTCAACCTCGACGCGTGATAACGACATGAGCGTAATCGCCTCTTGCTATTACTAAAGTACCTTGAACCTTCAACCTTGAAACGACAATTTGCATATATGTAATATATCATACCATATATTATTTGATATACATACAATTAAATAACTGAAGATTACTGAACTGACAAATGAGAGGATGCCTCCACTGGAATTGAGCTATGAATTATTGGACTCATAGTAGCGTAATATGGGGGCAAAGTCAAGAATCAAAAGAAATTGCCATAGCCATGATGAAAATATGTTAATTGAAATGGATGGTCTGTAGGGATGAAATTAACCGAGCTAAGGTAGGGAGACGTAAAGCATATAGAAAACAATACAGTGTTCATCATACGAAGGAGGGGAGTGTTGAAAATAAGGTACTAAAAAGGAAGGCAACGAACTAAGCGAAGTTCATCTTAAAGTCTCATCATTATGTACTTATGATTTAAAGATTTCTCTCAATTACATCTCAATAAATATGGCATCAATTTCTTTCAGAATGAATGAGTTATGAATTCATGAGGAATGGAAAATCGAATTTCCTTCGCGTTTTTGTTCAAAGAGGGCAACAGCACCAAGCAAATTCATCATTACATTGTTATCGCAAATGAAGCAAGTGCTTTTTGTCCCAACTTCTTGGGAAAAAAGTTTGGTTGTTCTAAAGGGGCATGAATCCATGAAAGATGAGAGAAAGCATTTGGAAGGCCCAACATCGCAGTAAATCATTAGACAATTATTACTGTCGTAGCGACGGTGATGCGCTATCAAGGAATTATTGTGGAGAAAAGTCAAGAATGAAGTTAGAATTACTAATGACGATGTTTTGACAATATAGAAAGAGAAGGGCATATCCAAGGTGCATGCTCGATGGACCCTTCCAAGGGAATCAAGAATCGGGTGAAGCTTAATAGCATCTTTTGGTTCGGGACGAGATTTTACTCTTGAGAGAATTATGATTACAATGATGAGATTTAATGGTTAATGGGGAAATAAGACGGTTTTTCAACCAACTCATTCAACTCATGAATCATCATATCACACCAAATCCTGCACAGTATATACTCACCTAACTTTGGGCCAGGGGCAGAGGTTAGAGAATTCGAGGAGAGATCCAGTTTCTTCAAGTTCGGAGTCTCCAATCCGTCTCCCTCCACTCGAGTAATCTTATTAGATCCAAGATTCAGTATTTCTAGGCTGTGTAACTTCAGGGCTGGGACAGTGGTTAGAGAATTCCAGGAGAGATCAAGTTTCTTCAAGTTCGGAGTCTCCCATCCATCTCCCTCCACTCGAGTAATATTATTAAACCCAAGATGCAGATTCTCGAGGCTGCCAAATTTGAGGGCTGGGACAGAGGTTAGAGAATTCCAGGAGATGTCAAGTTCCTTTAAGTTCGGAGTCTCTGAATCGTGTCCCTCCACTTGAATAATCTTATTTTTCTGAAGATCCATTATCTCAAGGCTGTGTAACTTTAGGGCTGGGACAGAGGTTAGAGAATTCATGGAGAGGTCAAGTTCCTTTAATTTCGGAGTCTCCAATCCTTCTCCCTCCGCTCGAGTAATCTTATTAAACCTTAGATACAGTATCTCGAGGCTGTCAATTTTGAGGGCTGGGACAGAGGTTAGGGAATTCGAGGAGAGGTCAAGTTTCTTCAAGTTCGGAGTCTTCCATCTTTCATCCTCCACTCGAGTAATGTTATTAAACCCAAGATCCAGTATCTCGAGGCTAACAAATTTGAGGGTTGGGATAGAGGTCAGGGAATTCGAGGAGACGTCAAGTTCCTTTAAGTTCGGAGTCTCTAATTCGTGTCCCTCCAGACGAGTAATCTCATTATTCTGAAGATCCATTATCTCAAGGCTGTTAAATTTGAGGGCTGGGATAGAGGTTAGAGAATTCGCAGAGAGGTCAAGCTCCTTCAAGTTCGGTGTCTCCCATCCATCTCCCTCCACTCGAGTAATCTCATTAAACCCAAGATGCAGTATCTCGAGGCTGCCAAATTTGAGGGTTGGGATAGAGGTCAGGGAATTCGAGGAGAGGTCAAGTTCCTTTAAGTTCGGAGTCTCTAATTCGTGTCCCTCCACACGAGTAATCTTATTTTTCTGAAGATCCATTATCTCAAGGCTGCCAAATTTGAGGGCTGGGATAGAGGTCAGAGAATTCGAGGATAGGTCAAGTTTCTTCAGGTTCGGTGTCTCCAATCCGTCTCCCTCCATTTGAGTAATCTTATTGAACCCAAGATGCAGTATCTCGAGGCTGCCAAATTTGAGGGTTGGGATAGAGGTCAGGGAATTCGAGGAGAAGTCAAGTTTCTTCAAGTTCGGTGTCTCCAATCCGTCCCCCTCCACTCGAATAATCTTATTAAACCTTAGATCCAGTATCTCAAGGCTGCCAAATTTGAGGGCTGGGATAGAGG
>CAJPEV010004488.1:0-21730 GCA_905338385.1 Darwinula stevensoni | reverse complement strand
GGTACTTCATGAGTCTGGTCGCATTTCGATTCCTTTTGTTTTAAAAGATCCTATGATTACTGAAATGCACCTAAACGAATGTCTGAAGAAGACATTCTTTCTATTTATTGCAAAATGTAGCAAAAGTTAGTAGGTAATTATCTGGATTGAGATGCCTCCTTATAACTAACCCATTCGCGTTTATAATCGTCTCCGAGATGGACTCTGTAGAATTGTCCAGCCCCTACCTAACCGTCTGCCAGACGGTTTCGTGCAGGCATCTGTTATTATCGATAGATAATATGAAAGGAAATGAATGGACTCTTATTGAAATCACTTTTCTCATTTTCCTTCTCAATCCTAAATATGAATTTCTCCTGAACTCAGCATCACGTTCGTTACACGTGGGCCAAGTTTGACCTTGATGTTTCTGCCTATTTCACTAGGTTGATATTTCTGCTCAATTCGGTAGGGGAGAAAAAACGTTCTCTGAAAACGTCACCCCCCCAAAAAAGCCCCAAGGGGATGTACCAGAAACTTGAGATTTTTCCTGAACTCTGTGTCTCTGCAGTCACGTCCATGTCAAGTTTTACCTTTCCATGTCTCTCCGTTTAACTGAAGCAAAAAATTTATTTGAAAACATTTCCACCCAAAATGCACGCCCCCAAGGCATTTACCTCCAAAATTTTCTCTCGAAAGGTACTCGTGTGCCAAGTTTCAGATTTCTACATCATCCAGAAATTGGTTAGAATTAGCGTCAGTCACGATCGTCTACTTATATTAGAAATTCTCCAATTCGTGAAAATAAAAGGGGCATCGACATATCAAGTTTTAGAAAGTATGGGAAGTGCTGGGGATAATTTCTCTCGTGAGATTTTTTAATTCGCCATGGAAAGGTTTAATTTAAATTTTCTCATGCAGAAATTGAATGACTATTTGCAAAAGAAACTTGAAAGAATCTTTCACTTCGTCGAACTCTTATGGATGAAGGTATTAATATGGAATTCCAAACTCACGGGTGATAAAAGAAAGATGTCCGTCGCTGGGGATCAAATAGGACGGACTCTTGAGGAATTTGCAGGATCGACTGTCTTTATCGTAATTAAAACCCCAGCAATTCTCGGATCGGAGACGTTGACAAAGGAGAGCACAAAGACCCCGACTTTCTTCCCGATAGGATTCCGACACGTAAGCAAACATATTTTCTCGATCCGCCAAGTGGTACCCGATCGAGTTTCCAACCGGTTCCACTGAGTTCACGAATGTGTATAGAAGACAAATGTTGAATTGTGTCCATGCCATCATGCGAACACTCTTAGCTCTCCTTTCACACCGAATGAGGACCATATGGCAAATCCATATGCAGGCGTGTTGCCAGGATACGGAATAGAAAAGTCGCATTTGGGAGGGATCAATGTTTGTGCAGGCGTTTTAGCACAGAAAGTATCGGAATGAGGTTACAGATTTATCGGAATGTTGAGGTTTAAGGAATCATCCCCGCAGTCTGTAAGCTTATTGGGGCTGACGGCAGATATTGAAATCCTCTAATGCGTTTTCGTTTGAAAAATCCCATTTCTCGCATTCCTCTGACAGGATTTAACAGACGGATCCGGCTTTAAGTTGTCCTTGAACTTTCGATAATAATCCCCCATATTTTTGATGATTCATCAAGAGAACACGTTATATTTTCCAATTTCTCTGGAAATGTAACAAAATGACAGGATTTAACAGACGGATCCGGCCTTAAGTTGTCCTTGAACTTTCGATAATAATCCCCCATATTTTTGATGATTCATCAAGAGAACACGTTATATTTTCCAATTTCTCTGGAAATGTAACAAAATATGCTGAAATGTTATTATTTATATACGTATAGGAAGTCGGGTAGGATCGCTGCGGAACATGGAGAACAAATGAAATAGCTCGTTCCCCATTGGCGTTCGAAACCGTTCATAGTCCAAATTGGACTAAATCCGTATAATAAAGAAGTACGAAGTAAAGAACTCAGTTTGAAAAAACCCTGTTCGTTTAATCATGTAATCGTAGCGTTGGAACCATCGGGGTACGCCTGAGATAAATGGCATATCCATGAGATATCTTATTCCCATTTTTTTCGCTTCAGTTGCTAGCATCGGTAACACATCGGTAACCATTATATTATATTATAACACATCGGTAGCCATTTGACCGCGTCCTATAAGTTTATGAACGTGATCTGACGGATTAAAGCAAGTGATGTAGGTCGTTCGCGCATGTGGTTGGAAGAACATAGGAACTGCATTCTTTTAGCTCGTATTGCACCAATCACGTGGCTTTTATTTTCGGAAAAAAGGTATCATAAGCCATGGTTTAACATACCACTTCCTCTGTTAATCTGCATGCAACTTAATAACATTCTCTCCTCTACCTCTAACATGATTGTCATGAATGAAAATTTATGCAAGTATGAGTGTTGCGATGATGGTTTTGCAACGGATTCACCCAAAACTAATCCATGCCTGAAGTTTAAAAATCCGAACTCTTTCTTTAGTTTCTGCAGGTATAAAATCAGAATGAACATTTTATAGCCACATACTGGTTGATTGCAGGAAAACCTCATGGGATTCTTTCGCTACCAGTCGGAATTGTGATAGCATAGGTTTAAGTTCTGAGCGGAGAATAACTCCAAATATTATTCTTCCACAGGGTGGCTAAAAAAATAAACAAGCTATTGACTTTAGCATGCTGTAAATCAGGCTGCAGTGCTTCAGAGCCTTAAGCTCGAATGAATTGGAAAGGATCGTCATTCTCACGTGGAAGCAGTATTAGCAGACAGTTTTCATGGTAAGAGGGCTGTCACTCTTGTTCTTGATAGATCGTGTCGGATTTTCATTCAGTTTCGATGGGGAACTGAGTTTTACATGATCTTGCATGAACCATGAATTACCATTATACATCAACAATGTTCCATGCAACTTCAGTTTTCAGGAATTCCATTCAATCTGTACTGCCAATTACCCTCTCGTTTTGTTGTTCCTCACTGTTTGGATGTTGACTCTCCTAAAGCCGTATGCACAGCTCTAGGTGGTAGGAGAGAGGCAACTACACATCACACGATGAATAGGCTATGGTGCAGCGCGTAAACATAGGGGGAAGGAAATGCAGGTTGAACCTCATGCGATCCTGGATATCTTCTCGTTTACCCCAAGTACAAATAATCGCCAAATAGCGAAATCCTAAGAGAAGTTGGAATCCTGGGAACTGTAATGAACTTTCTAGCATGTCCGCACTCGATGGAGGCAAGCTGAGGAGTGGTCCCATTCCTGCATGGTCTCACTTCACGCACATGCACGTGCCTCTAGTAACTGCGCTTCCTCCTCCGCCGCCAAGGCGCGTGAGCCACTTGGGCCTATCTAGTTATTCTATCATATGTGTCTTGCCTTCTGCCTGCCTCGGGAGTACGTCACCCTCTCGCGGGGCTCGAGCTTTTTTTTCCGGCCGTGTTGTTACACAAGAGATTGTGTTACCAAGGAGGGGGGGGGGGGAAGAGTTCGGATGGTATAAGAGGACTAAAGAAACCAAATGGAGCAGCCGTAAATAGAACCCTTGGCCACCAAATTACCGATCGAGCGTGTTACCACTACACCATGGAACCCAAACCTTTCAGTTATTTTCCATGTCATCCCTAACACTGCAACGGAAGAGAGAGCCATTCCAGCATCCTCCTTCCCCCTCATACGTAGGGGGTGTTCACACCTCCGATATGGACAATTAATTTTGGCGGCCCTGAATTTGTCACACGCTTGGCTTAGAATAGAAACGTCAAACTTGATTAAGCTGGGGGCCGGATGAAACCCTTCAGAAGTGGTTGGGTCCACATCAGGTTGAAAAATAGACGCTTTTCAAAATCAAATGCTGAAGAGGACTTTCCAGGCCAGATGAAATCAAATAGTTTGCCGGCAATTTGACATGCATGGCCTAGACCTACCCGAAGTTCGTGGAAATGTTCTCATTCTCGCGAACGGGTTAGAGAGGCTGCTGCTTATATGTGAGTTTTAGGGCTACTGAGTGAGCTCGGGAATTTTCGAGAATCAGAATAATTTTCACTCTTTTGACCTCGTATCTCACGAACGGGGTCGAGTTCGACTTGGCCTCCACCCAGGCGTTATACCCAAGTATTCGACCCAGCATGGATGCCTGCTTGTAACACTCCATGCCACCGTCCATGATTTCTAAGCGCTTTTCGAGCTCTTGGCTGGTCGCCTGATTCGTTTGGCTTACGGTGTGACCATCGACAAAGCTAATAGATAAACGTTTGGCACAGCTTGTCTCTTGCTGCTGGAGCCCGTTTTCTCTCACAGTCAACTAACTGGATCTCATGCTTAAGAGTAGTATCATTCCAGAATTTCTTTTTAAACATTACTTTGAATTTTCGACAGGATCTCCACAGACCTCCTTATCGGGTTTTCCGTAAAAAAAAAAACGAGTGAGTAGGTCCACGATCCACCGAATGATGCAGTCCGCGCAAAACGTGTCCGAAAACCCCTAGAGAAATCCACCAGAAACCTCCTTGGCTCGTAAGTCCGGAACGAAGAGGTTCGAGTGTGACGCTCGGGTATCATTCCAATGTTCGTTCCAGTAGTTTATCCTCGATTGTCGATGCTTTCTTAATTTGATTTCCGCGCGTGGTTTTGGTATTAAACCATTACGTGTCTGTTTCTCTGAGTTCTCTCGTTTTGTTTACAGACTTATACAATGTCCCAGAACCGACACTAAACTTACGTCCTTCCGCCCAGACAACGGCCAAGGAAGTCATCGCCCAGTAGGCTATGCGCGTCGGGCTAAGAAAACGGAGGCCTCGGTCAGAGCGGCCCAGATACGAAATTCCCCTTTTCGTTCGGTCAATTCTAGGATCCCTGATTTATTAGATATCGAACCTACTTTTGGTAAGCCTTCGGCTAACAACACTTTGGTTTAAATTATGAACAAACATAATATTCATTTGTTTCCCAAAAGCATCCCCCACATGAGGTAAGAACGGAGAAAGAGGCGAATAGGGAGAGGGTAGAAACATTCCCTGACGTTAAGGGGTGCCGAATAAAACCCTCTATTCTTTTCCATGTGATCCTCTATGCCTGCGGGCGCCGACAACCAGGATGATACATGGCAACCTTGGCGTAGAAATCCTCACTGCATCGATTTTTCCTCGTTATGTTGCTGTCTTCCCATCGAAAATGAACAGTCCCTGGCCTTTCTGCATGATTTCTTAGCTCAGCCTTAAGCTGTCAGCGAGTTTCCATCCATCTTATCTTATCTTTTCTTATCTTATGGCTTTGGTAGCGCCTGTTACCTTTCTTCAACCTCTTCCCGCCGCAAAATTCAGCCTCTCCGTATTCCTCTCTGAGAGCATCAACAGGAACGAAATTTTGGCATACTTCTTCCTCTCTCACCAGAGAATCGCTCCAGCAAATTTGAATCTCCATCTCCCCGGGGTTATGGAGAACGCTTAATCTCGTTTTTGGAGGTTGTGAATTTCTTTTAGTTTATTTTTCTCCCCCCTGGGTAGCCACTCCTGGGGGGTTTTCGGAGGAAAGAGACCAACCATAAGAAAGATATTGACTCGTAGATGACGAAAATTGACGTTTTTGCTGGTTGCGATGGTCCGTTTCGCCATAAAAGATGATATTAGCTGTCGTTCAATTAGGCTTAGAGAGATTGCTCCGGCACCGTCCCCCAGTGTTGCCGAAATTATGCCAGATTCAAGAATGTTTCAACCTTCGTATTGGCGTCTGGATCTTCTATTTTTTAATGTATGAGACATGTATATGCTGATTTCACGAGATGAGTTGAGAATGAAGCGGTGGTCAGCAGTTATCGATCGATGTGGTGGTATATGCTGACTTGTTATCCGGACATCCCTGAATAAACAGGATGGCGCGCACCATGGATTCCATGCTGCTTGAGAGCATTCAAAACTCAGACCTATTCGAGATGGCTCAAGGAACTCATGATGGGCCTAACGTTCCAAGTCCGCACTGAAATGGTTCATGAACGTATGAATAGCCCTGTGATTGGCCTAAAGTTACTCGTCCTTGACCAGATGTCTCGAAGACCACGATTCACCCTTACAGGTCTAATTGGCGCCGTAAGTCGAAAATTTAGTTTCTTTAGAAAAGGTAAAGGTTACGTTAGTGAGTCCCGTAGAGAGGCAGGTTGGGAGGAGGTTGAAGAAAGGGGAAGCGATGGAAAATTGGTTTCCACATTACTTCATACCCATATATTCTGCCCAATGGAACTGTTTTTTTATTCTCTCCTCCGCTATCGAGCGAGGGATACATCGTCCGGTTTTTTTAAAAATTTAAATGAAGTTTGTTTGTTTTCTTCGGCTTCGAGACTGGGCTTTTTCTTTCATGATCTTCGGTGTTTGCGTATGGGCCCTGCATACGAAGGACATGACCCCAAATGGGGGAAACAAAGAGATTCTCGTCCAATATGAAGTGGAATCCATCTGACATGAAGAGTATGCATCCTTCGATATGCATTCGTGAGTATTTGCATACTTAAAGTGACGGAAGGATGGAACTCCCCCTTCCGCTTTAGAATTAATATTTAAAAAAAATTATTTTCACGCATTTAACTAGCGATACAGGAATTTTATTCTTTTTCGATGAACACATTTAAAATGGGAGATGAAAGCCTGTACCTTTTATCGATGAAATCAGTCGCTTTCTTAGAGCTAACTTCCATTGATGGCAATAATGCATTTCACACTTGAAGACCATAATACAAGTATTGCTGAGGAATTATGGCAACCCCTCAAAAAAAAAACAAGGACGTACTTATAAAAATACTTGAACGCACTGAGTACCTGCAAAACATGACAAACGACTCTAGGCTGTTGGAGTACACAATATTAACTGCATTGAGAAGAAAAAGTGTTGGTAGCAACGTGAACGATCCACGCTTCCCGATCCACGGCCCAGTGGATCGGGTAGGGAAGGTAGGGCGGTCCAGTGGATGGAGGTAGGACGGTTCAGCTTCTTACCTGAATCGGGGGCCGCTATGAGAAGCACGATGCAACGGTTTTCTGTGAGTAGAATAGTACGTGAATGGGAGGCAGTGTCGGGAGACTCTGGGCCATTGAGATGTCGTCACCCAGGGATGAAAGGGAACGTGCGTTTCGTATGCGACCTGAGAGATCCTATGTTGTTCACTCACATTCATGCATTCACGCGAAGATATATGTAACTTTTGCTTCGCTCATGGAAACCGCCAACAATGGATCTTGGATAGATAAGAAACGGACTCTTTTCAAAGTAAATGGACCTCATCAGCGAACGATGTGTGCCTCATCGTATTAGAGCAGGGGGGAGAATTAAGTCTTGTCGACAACGTAATGTTTCCCAGGATGATTCTAATTCGATTTAGGAAGAAGAGTGTAGACTCAATTTTTCATTCCTTTCTGTGGGTTTTGCTTCCTCATATAAGTCATATTAAAGGAATTAATATGCATCCGTAGCTTGCCTTTTTTTTAAATTCGTCCTTCAATTTACGGCAATGGCCGATATTATGGCTAACGTGATCAGAGTCTAAAGAGATATTTCGGTCTTCCATGAACCTTGAATTATTATTATACACCAACACTGTTCCATACAACTTCAATTGTGAAGCAGGAATTCACAATGTCTTTGTAATTGAGATCCAGGGACTTCTATTCAAAGGCATTCTAGGAGTGAGAGGTGAAATATGTGGAATGAGTAGTGTTTGAAACACATTACACTTTCAAATGAATTGACAATTATACAATGCAAATCGATGGCATTACAATAGTATTGATGGAATTCTGTAAGGCAATCGAATTTAGCAAATTCTATATCGATAATGGACAATGGAATAGGTGGGAAGTATTTTCCCGTGCAAAGAAGAACATGATTGGTATTCAACAGGGAAAATGAGCCATAATGTTTTCTTCCTTAAAGCGCGAGATGCGCGATATCTGATGGATTTTTTCATAGATGAACAAGAGCAGCGTTCCAAAACGGCATGGTTTGGTGTATGTGAGCAGAAGATTTTTTAAAAGGAATGGTAAAAAAAGTATTGAATGCTTTAAAAGTGCATTATGTCGCTCCACCACACCTGCCATGTGATGAGAGTGCGACAAAAGGGAATGAGGTAAATGATAAATATATGATACACTATTCTCGACATTCTGCCAGGAGGAGACGAAAAGGAATTGGGAGGCTCAACATATGTTCAATAGCAAAAAAAAAAACAACTTATGCTTGTAAAGATCCCAAAAACTAGATAATTTTCACCACAACGTAGGATCCCGTGATGCACCAAACATTCAAAACGGATATCCTAAACATCCCAAGGATATTAGACAAAACTCCGGTAGGGGACCTATATAGCTGCCTTTCTGTTCGGTGCGAGGAAACTAAAAGAGCAAGGTGGTAGGAAAAGCCAATGACGAACAAAACATTACACTCTAGTTATATGGGAATAATATTTAATGCGTAATGAGAGGAACGTGTTCCAGATCATCGGAAATTGACGCCTGTCTCATCAAAAGCAAGTCAGGCTAGGAAAGAAGAAGCCATGAAAACCAACGCACTCTTCACCCAACTTCTAAAGTTTCCTGGTTTGGGTAGATCCAGATTTAAACCCTGTACCAAATCAACAAGTTTTTCCTCAGGAGGCTAAGAAAAACTTTTCTGAAGGATTGCCAATATGAAGTAATGAAAGGTGTAGTAGTATGTCAGAAGTCGACGTCCTCCTTGGTGTTATTATGTAGCACAGCTTCTGTGTTCTGTGCTGAACAATCCCTTACCTGTCTCAGCAATCGGGGATTTCACAAAATTCCAAATCGGTTCCATTCCAACACACAAAATCATCCGCATCTCTTCTTTTGTAATGTCGACAGAAATTGTGGGAAGGATGCAAGTCATCTGGAAAATCGTCAATCTCGAAACTTTCCCTGCTATCACGAAACGGATAATCTGTTGTCGAGAGGTATATCATCCAAGGTTGGCATGGTTTCCCCGAGATCGTCTCATTCTTTGTTCCAATGTATTTTTTCCATGCACCGTCGTGCTTGCAATCTTCAGCTTCTAGAAGAAGATATAGGTACAGTACACTGTTAACGAGGATTAAGTTGTAACATAAAGTATAATAAATTCGAAAAAATGGTTAGTCGCAGGAAAAACCCCTCTTCAAAAGGTTATTTTGTTGTTAAGTGTCGGATAACCCAGCCATAAGAATATAATTAAATACTGGGATGTAACGAAAGTTTTTGTGAATGAATACAACATTTATTTCAGCATCATTTTCTAAATAAAATTTTTCTATATACGTATTTGGTATCACTTTGAAGCGCGTTTTATGGCGCGTACATATATATGTTGCTTTTTTAATTATAAATCGCTACATTTATTACGATTAAAGCGTTCAGAATATGTGACGAAAAAATCGTTCAATTCAAAATTCATTGTTAAATAAATTTTGTATTCATGCACAAAAACTTTCGTTACAACATTGTATTTATCCTCTTTGAGGTTATTTATTTAGCCCCTGAAATATAATTCTTAATTGGAATTGAATATTTATGCTTCAACTCGAAAATTTTTAAAACCAAGTTTTTATAGTGTGCAGTTATACACTCAATAAATTGGCTCATTTTGATGAAATAGATCAAAATGAGGCAATTTATTGAAATCCATGAGAATATTTCATCCATGCTGGCCTCATGCATATCACAGAGACGAGCACTGGAAGACCTGTCACCGGCATGCACAAGCGACGGAAGACGCTCTGCGAAGTTCTGAAGTGCATCTCGCATCTTGGTTTTGCATGACCTTTTGCAGTGTTTTCGATCTGAGGTCACACACTCATTGACTGTTGATGTTCCGACTCTGAGGAATCGGCGAGGGACGAAACTGCGACAATGTTCGACACAGTTCCACTTGATGACTTCGACGGGACGTGGTCGCGTCCCCTAGAGCCCCCGTGTCGGAGTTGTCTGCGACTGCATGTCAGTGGCCACAACCTCCCTCGGATTGGTGACAAATTAATTGCCTGCAAGATCTCCCGATCTACCGTATCAGATTACTTTCGAAGAGGCTATTTGAAATAAAAAAATTTACTGAAAATAGGCATCGCGCATTACAGGAATCTGAGGAAAACATTAGTGCAGGAGGAGCCGGATTAACCCAAAGGTTGCGAGAGGCGACTGTCAGCAACTACGAAAATTGTTCAATTTCTTGTGTTGCATCTAACTTGGGCCATGTCAAGGGCATTACTTTCAATGAGTTGTAACATGTAGCGTTTGAATTGTAAGGCCTTGCGCAGTATTTGCGCGAAATCAAACTCGAAAATTTTCCGCTCAGAAGCTAAAAAGAGCATTTACATAGCCTCGAGGTTTCTGTCGCACCCTGCACATCTAAGATTTTCATTTAACCTTTGAAAATGATCTTTTATCACTTTCAAAATGGGATGAATATGTATCTCGCAAAGGATAATTTTGGGTTGCAGTCGAAACACCCTTTGGGGGATAAAAGCTGTACCAGTTTATAATGCAACTGCCAATCGGCAAATTGCTTCTCCGAATGAATCATTATTTTGAGGAGTGAAACGGTCTAGAGCGCGCCATGAAACAGACAAAAAAAATGCATGGAAATACTTACCCACGATGCATTTCCCATTAACGCGTATTTCACATATTTCCCCCTCACTTGTGGGGCAAAATGGAACATCGCAATACTCCCATTTCCCGTTGCGCCTTGGTTCTACGAAGCACCATGGACTCCGCGCCCCGATCGGGCGAGGATTGCGGCAAAAGTTGTTGGTTGAGTCCATTTCTTCCGGGAACATCGAAGTTGACGCGTAACTCGGGTCTGTAGTGTCGCGAAATGTTGCAAGCCAGGGCTGACAAGGAAAGCCAGAGATGGTTACATTCTCCCTTCCAACATATTCTCCTCCCTTGCCCGTCAGCTTGCAATTGGGCGGATCTAAAAAGGGAATAACCTCCGCGGAGCGAAAGGAAGATAAATGGCTGTTAGTGGAATGAGAGACGAACTCGTGTCATGGCAGAAGGGAATGTCGCAGTACTCCCACTGGATATCGACGTCAGCGACGAAACACCAAGGCCTTTTTCTGTTCGGTCCAGGGTTCCGACAGTAGTTCTTGTGAATTTTTGCGTCACCATTGAGGAACAAGTATTTTTTGTTATATCCAGTATAAATGTCTTCCCAATCTGATGAGAATGGATTGAATTGTTTCATGTAGAAATCCCAAGGCATGCTATCGTCTTGTTCCTCCCAATGGAGGCAAGATTTTCCTGTTTCGGTCAGACTCATGGTTCCTACATATTCCTTCCCTTTCTTCGACAGAAGGCATTCAGGGTACACATTCCCCTCGTTGTCAACATTCGCTTTGGTGTCTCCTAAAACATCTGGGCAGAAGGGAACATCGCATGCTTTCATTTCCCCATCGACATAACAAAAAGGAACATCGAATTCTCCGTTTGGGTTGCGGCAGAAATTGTGTTGCTCCTCTATGCCCTCTGAATCCGGGATTGCCCTATGCATATCAGTGAGACCTTTGAAAGCTTTTTTCCAAGGATCGCATGGAAAACCTGACATGGCCACGTTCCGCCACCCAATGTATTCAGCACCCATTTCGGTCATTTTGCATTCTGGAGGTTCTGTCGAAGAAAAAACCTGTACAGAATGTGCCGTCAAAAACTGACTCCAACTCGCCATATAATAAATGTAAAAAGGAAAACCTTGGGGAAGCCTACTAGGGCACAGAAAACAGATCGTTAATGGTTCATAAGTGGTATATGCAATTTAAATTTTAGCTGGAAATGATTCCAATGATTCACTTGAGAGTAAACAGGAGACATTCGTTCATTTCAATAGAGATTTAGTAAATTTAAGCATTAATATGAGCTTAAAATACTTGCATGCATAGATTATTGAATTCTGCAGGGTACTACATATTTGATAGCGATATGGACGGTTCTACGTTGAGATATTTGAAGGCATTCGTTTTAAATAATCCACAAAATATTAAATTTATTGATGCCTGAAATAGGAATCAATATGGCCACGGGTTCTTCGTCGCTTGGCTTTGCCGTATGCAACGCACCTTATTTTAGTGGATAAGGCCCTTATGGAAATGTCCTATAGGAAACCTATAGTTATTTCTTATAGGAAACCTATAGACTTTCCTATAGGATTTTGAAACACGAAAAACCTATAGGATCCTTTAGGATCCTATAGGTTCCCTATAGGGTCAAATAGGTCTCCTGACCTATAGGAGTCAGGGGGGAGATTTTGGGTTTCGAAACCCAGGCATTACGACGGATAAGGCGACCGGGGATAATATTGGCGCAGCATTTCGGTGTGAATAAAAAAAAACGATTAGGGGTTTTTCCATGGTAGCGATACATCCATTAATAACAGTACTACGAGGCTCTGCATAATTTATGGCCTCGCGGCTCTGCATAATTTATGGCCCCGCCCCACTGTCGCTGGATTGCACATCTACTTCCTTTGGCAGAAAGAAGTGGTATTCTTCTCTCGACCTAAGGAAATAGAAGACAGAACCTGCGAGCACGTTTCTTTACTAAAACTCCATTTTTCCGTAAGTGGCTTTCAAAAGGAATAAGGGCATATTTCTTCACGGGACTCCATGCTTATATCTGGAAGATGGGGATGACAAATAAGAAACTGTCAAAGTTAATTGATTTCTACAATGAGGCAAAGCGAGACATTAGGGGACATACAAAACTCTCTCGTGAGAGATGATTCCATGGGTAAGGGGAGGGCACTTTTGTGCCCTTTGAGAAATGTGACAACCAATACTTCCATCTAGTGGCCTAGAGGAGAACTTGAAACGGAACCCTATAGGCCTATAGGGTTCCGTATAAGCCCTATAGGAAACCCTATAGGTCCTATAGGGAACCCTACAGGTCCTATACAGAACCCTTTGGGTCCTTTAGTCAACCTATAGGCTTTATGGGGAACCCTATTGGTTCTATGAGGAACCCTTTAGGTTCCATAGGGGCATCTATACGTTCTATAGGGAACTCAATCGGTTCAATTGGGGACTCGATAGGTTCTATAGGGGACTCAATCGGTTCAATAGGGGACTCGATAGGGCATATCGGATCCTATAGGATTCCTTTAGGTTCCTATAGGATTCCTTTAGGTTCCTATATGATTCCTTTAGGTTCCTATAGGATTCCTTTAGGTTCCTATAGGATTCCTTTAGGTTCCTATAGGATTCCTATAGGATTCCTATATATTCCTAAAGGAATATTTAAGAATCCTATAGGACATTTTCGTCAGGGCGGAAGGGATCGACACGAAGTAGCACCGAAAACATTATTAAATGAATCACCTGGATTCGTGCACGAAGGGATTTCGCAAAACTCCCAATTCGTGTCGCCGCTACCGATGAAGCACCAAGGTCTTTCTCGTCCTGATGGGTTCCGGCAGTGGTTCATCTGAGACCAGGCGTCCATGCCGAGGAAATTAACTTCATAGGCCAAGTTCTTTTTCGCCTTGATCTCTAGGATCCACTCAGCCTTTTCCCAGGCAGACCTCATTTTTAGTATCTTCAGATTTGGGTTAAAATCATCTGGTACTCCGTACGGCATGGCGTCCCACCTCAGACAATCCGTTCCAGATGCTGTCCGACTCATCGTTCCGATATACTCTCTTCCCTTCTCTGTCAGGAGGCATTCGGGGTACTTAATTTCTCCTGTGAACAGGGAAATCCGTGGCAGGAATTTCTTCTCGAAAATGCGTCACCATTATGTGCGATGAATGAGTTGTAGCATAATTTCCTATCTTGGGCATCCACGGCAATTTTTCAACTTTTTGGAAAAATGGGAATTTTCGCTCGATTCTCACGCATGATCTCTGGAAAGTGGTATCCACGAGCCACCATGCACTCATATCTTATCAAAATTTCATGTCTTATCAAAATGTAATTCATTAAATTTTCATATGTGTAAATCAAAGGATTTAAGAGTGAGAGTTTAGATTTCATATTACACTTTAGTGAAGCCTGTTTCCACTTCGCGGAAGCCAGTTTAAGTCGCCCTTTTAAATTCGGAATGTTTTAGATTTTAAAGTGAAATCTCAAAATGAGGAATTAAATTTCCACATTATTTCCTTTACTCAAGTCCTGGTAGCATGCACTTCCAAAGCATGCCGTCGTTTCCATAATATGCGACATAATTTCCCATGTCTCAAATCCCAAGTCTTTCTAGAGATGGTTCATTGTTTTATTGCGATTCATGAATCCAAATTCATCATCGTTCGCATGGAGGATAGTGAATATGGTCGCACACGCGGATTCCCTTAAGGAAAATATGCGGACTTTCAAGTTTTCGCCGTTATCAATGCAGGAAATTCGCATTAGGCTTTCCTATTTCGTTAACGGATCGCGTTGGAAGATATTCTCGTCCCCACAGACTGAACAGTCCTACACAGCAAAGTAGAAACGTACAAGGAGAGGTACAAATGTGAGAGGTGCATATTGTGTCCCTCGGGTCTGCACGTGTGGTCCAGACGTACACATGTGTACGTTGCTGACGTAGATGTCCGGGTTCCCAGTGCAGTTCAATTGAAGTCTAGAACCGGTTTTTGAACCCCCTTAAGCCCGATGTGAATAGAGATAAGAAAGGTACACATGTGTACCTTCTGTACCTTTTCAACGAACGAATTTTACGACAACGTTTGTACCTCATAACGTACCAAATGTGTTCCTGACTGTACGTTTCTGCTTTGCTGTGTATTATGTTTGACTTCAGGTCACTTCACTTGGGACGTCGATCGCATCGCCTAATGTCGAAAGTCTACATGGGTCCAAAATAAAAAATCAGTCATACGGAATATCTTAGTGACGCATGCTGTGTCATCCGTGAAGGAGGTGTGCCATCTTCCACAGGGGGGCTGGCAACGGGCCGTGTGCGTGCGAAAGCCATCAGAGAAGGCCTGAGAATGTCCGTCAGAGCAGGTGAAGGTGACGACGGTTCCCTCGGGGGCTGGGTAATCTCCATTCCAATCTCCCAAGTTCATTTCGGTCTCTGGGATACTCGGGTACTCCATCATGCATACGTCTAAAGAGGCGAAATGAGAGAAGTGGGTGTTATATTACTTTGGAAGACGAACACATCTTTGCTACCATTCTTTTGACGACAAAAAGGCGCTCAGGAGCTTATTCCCTTTTTTCAACCCTTTCCCGTTTCAAGATTCCACTTCTTATAGCTCCCTGAGACCATCTAGAAGAACGATTTTGGGCATGGTTCAGACGCTCTGAACACAGAATCGCTACAGAAAATTTAGAGCTCCATCTCCTCGGGTTTGAAGAGCACAGAAAATATCGTTTTTCGAAGATGGCGAATTTCGTTTTGATAACTTTTTCTCTTCAAGGGCAGCCTTTCTTGGGATTGTTCCGGAAGGAATCGCCCCACCAAAAGAAAGACCCACGAGACCCAGCTGTTTTGAATATTTCTGTAGTGAAGCAGATAACCTAATCAAAAAATATTGCTGCTGCACACAATCAAAATGGGCCAGTCAAAGCAAGTTAGGCCCAGTTAGGCAAAAAAAAAACCATTTTTTTCGAATAAAATCTACTACTTAACCCTATGCGTAACATAATTATTTTATTTTATTTTATTTTTTTAAATCGCGGTTTTAGGTTTCACATGTCTTAAATGCTGTCAAGGAACGTCTGAGTTTACTCCTAGATTTGCCATGCCCACTACTGGTTGAACCAGGAATGTGTTTCTAAACACCTCTGTGACTGAAAGGGGAAAAAAAAGAAGTAAACACTCCGCATATATTCAGAAGTGAACCAGTGTATTTTGCTTCGGAAACACGGCCCAAACGGCGCCGTCCACGGCACGGGAGACGCTCGAAACGATCATGTGTTTCGAAACACCTCTATGACGCATGGGGTTAAAAATTCTGAAAATATAACTTACCCGACATCAGCCCGACAAGAATACCTATGAATGAACAGTAGGACATGGCCAACAACGCAAATCGCAGAAAAAGCTGAGATAGGCACATGCTGAGGGAACCAACTGCTCCATAATCGAAGCGAATCAATCATAGAACACACAACCATCGGGACGCCTACTTTCATCAAACCGCCTCGATACTGCGAAATTCAATTCGCAGTTCAAATTCAATTCCAAGTTCAATTCGAAATTGTACTGCCAAGAGGAGGCGCATGGCCATCCCATCCCAACCCCGTCGGGTCAGCTTCCCACCGCCTGCCCACCTTCTGCCCGACAAGACGCGGGCAAATGCCGTCGATGTTCGGCTGGCCCTCAACCAGCAACGCCACTCTGCCGCGCCCGCCGCGATCCCGCTCGTGCCGACAGAGGCCCGCCACCGGGCCGCAAGAAGTGTCCTAATTGGGTATGTCTAGAATTTGTAAAAAAAAAAGAAAGCAAATGTGGCGTTGAGATTCTATTGCAGAATCAGTGAGCACGTTGCTTCTCCTCTCCTCTTCGTCCGAAAAGAAAACAGAATTTTCTTGCGTTCCGCTTAAAAGTTGCCTCGTCTTAGCAATGTCTCCTCGTGAAGACATGCTTAAGTTTAATTTAAGAAATTCTCCAACTCGTGAAAAAAAAAAGTGTCATCTATCAAGTTTCAGAAAGTACGCGAAATGCTCGGGAAGTTTTTATAGTGTAATTTTTTATTTCGACATGGAAAAGGTAAATTTAAATTTTCGCATGCAGAATTTGAATGCCTAGCTGCAAAGAACTTGAAGCGATAGGTACCCGCCTCTACTTTATCGAACTTTTATGGATGTATTTATGAAGGAAACCAAATAGTAGCACTTCCGGCATCCTCGCACAGGTATTACAATTTTTCCCAATTGCTAGAGTCCTATTTCATATCTTGATGGACATTTTTCAAAACTGAACGTACGATCCGCAAAACTGCGCTCTTTTCTCACATCCACGCGTCCGACAGTCAAAAGTGCGTCCCTTTATCAAAATCAAAGTACGCTCTTAATTATTCTAACGTATGGGGTAAGGAATGTCTGCAAACAGTCAAGAAGAGACCGTGAAAATATATTATAATGCTTTTAAAGATTCCCCCCAATCTCAATATGCATTCCGCTTACGATATCTCTTTAGGAGGCCGGAATAGAAGCAGAAAGAGTCCCTTCAGCTGGTTTCTCTTATTTTTTAAACAGAAATTAACGTCATGCGATGAAATGCATAGTTTGGAACCTTCAGTATTCCTTCTTGTCGTGTAGATTTCTCGCTTATGTATCATACAGAAAGAAAATAAAAAGGCGATAATGTGTGACTGAGGGGAAAACACCAACTCTCCCGAACCATGAATATATAATATGCACGTGAATGTCACTGCTTCTAATATGGAAATTAAAATCAATCCACTATAACGAATTGTATGCCCCAATAGGCGCAATTTATAATGATAGGTAAAGTTATTAGGTTTCGCAGTGAATAAACTTTTTTTCGTAGGGTCACGAAGACTTCTGGAGTCCAGACATGGGTTTCTCTTTTTTTTCGAGGTTAATATTGCAAGTATTTTCACGATCCGCTTCAATTTCACCATTGAGACTCCATGTTGGACGTACGGGATCGAGAAAATAGTGAGCTTCTCGCAACTATGGGCTAGGTTAATGCACGATGCCCTCATATGCGTATCTGCGATTTCTCGATGAATGATAACTTTCAAAACTTAACGTACCCATGCCAAAACTGTTGTGAATATTCGATTTTGGCTCCCCAAAAGTCGAAACAAAGCGTCCTACGATCAATTTCTAACGTACTTGAAGTCAAAACTTAAGGCACCTTCGGCAAAACTCTGAGGACGATCCATTACTGTGAATGGGAAGGCGACGAGTCTCGCGGATCGATGCCGCCCTGTCAGCCTTACCTGGTCGAATCGACCTGAACCTCCCCAGTGTCAAACAATGAAGCGTACGTTACTTTTTGAGGCAAGGACGTTAAGTTTTGACGCGAGTGCCTTAAATTCGTTCTAAAGGACACCAGCAATGTGTTTTATTGGAAAATATGTTTTGGTGAAGGACGTTTGGCACGAATGCCGTATAACAATTTTAAATGTAATAGATGGCGCTATGTCTGGCCAATGATGTGCTCGTGCCAATACACTGACGCCGTTTCTCTCAGATATTTGTTGTTCATAAAATGTTTTTGGAGTTTTGCGGATCATACAATGAGGACTTATCCTCTTGTCCTCAACTTCTACTCTGACTATTTATACAATCTAGGCTCGGTTGTTGAGTGGATGCGTATACGGCGGGTGTTTCAACAGTGATCAACTAGGATCACACCAGCATAAATTTACTCCTGTATAAACCATCAAACCGCTCATTAAGATCATTTCGCGTGAGATATATGGACGAGGTGCTGCTTGAAAGCACACAAACTCCTCCCCATTCTTCCCCTCTCGCCTTCGTTGAACGGGAAATTGCACATTTCTGCTCCACAACAGATCACGGTTTCTGCCGATCGAGCCCATTGCTATCTCCCCACACCCTAATAAGGTCAGACTGTTATTTTGAGAAGTCATTTGAATTGTGCCGTCATTCAAAAGGGTGCAAGGCGCTGTATCCGGTCGAAAACCCTTCAACGAGCCAATAGAGCGAGCATAAGTTGGAAAGATTTGGGATAACATGAGATTTTCGCAATGAACACTCATATCTACGAAAAAATGGGTCCCAAGGTCTTAATGTTTTTACTTATGATAAACAAAAATGACCATAAAATGACCTCCTCTTTTCTCTCTTTTCAACTATTTTTAGCTGATGTAACAGAAATTAATCGTAAGTAAATACTCAGGATCAGGTATTTTGGATTTTTCTGAATAGCAGACGGCATTATTCCCTGCCAACTACATTGCTGTATCGACGTAGGAAACTATTTCAACGTTTGAGAAGGAGCATTCAGCTCTGACAACTATGGACGATGAGAAAACCTCTGTGATTGGCTGGAATTTTAGAGGATAGAGATTGCCGTCGTCAGTCATGCATCCATCGTCCGCACGAGTCGAATCGGTCTTTTTGTCCTTTCCCGTACGCTAGATATCGAAAAATGTACGTAAAGATATGAAAATCGCGTTTCGCATTTCGTACGTTAGCAAGGAAATCGGATGTTAAGTTTTGTGAAAAGTTTGCAGAGTTTTGGGATTTGTTCAAATAGTTTTTAAAACGGAAGAATAATTTCGAGAAACGGACGTTAGCAATTGGGGAAAATTGTAACATGGGATTCCAAACTCACGGGTGATAAAAGAAAGATGTCCGTCGCTGGGGATCAAATGGGTCGGACTCTCAGTGAGGAATTTGCAGGATTGACTGTCTTTGTCGTAGTTAAAACCCCAGCAATTCTCGGATAGGACACGTTGACAGAGGAGAGCACAAAGACCCCGACTCTTTTCCTGATAGGATCCCGACACGTCAGCCAACATGTTTTCTCGATCCACCAAGTGGTAACCGATCATGTTTCCAACCGGTTCCACTGAGTTCACGAAAGCGGATAGAAGGAAAATGTTGAGGCGTGTCCACGCCATCGTGCGAACGCTCTTAGCTCTCGGTTCACACTGAATGAGGACTATATGGTAAGTCGTATATACAGCAAGCGTGTTGCCAGGATACGCAACAAGAAAGTCAGGAAATTCGCACGAGTGAGAGATCAATGTTTATGATGGCGTTTTCTCGCAGTAGGTTCCGGGATGTATTTTCCGATTCATCTTAATGTTGAGGCTTGAGGACTCTTCCGCGCGATCTGCAAAATAGTTTGAGCCGATGGCGGCTTCTGGCCGATGGATCTTCTGTTTTTTAAAGTATGAGATTAATTGGTGTCGAGTTCACTAGATGTGCCGAGATCGAACTGTCGGCTCGCAGCGGCCGATCGATTTGGTGGGACGTGGAGGTATCTCATTCGGACATCCCTAAATTGACAGGATGGGGCCCACGTTGTACCCTTAAGAAAATGTATTAGAGGATTCCTATATATTCCTTTAGGAATATATAGGAATCCTATATATTCCCTATAGGGCCTATATAATCCCTATAGGGCCTAGGGTAACTTGGGGGAATATGGACACCAAAAATGAAATCAGGTTATAGCGTCACGTCTAGGTGAAATGAAACTTTGCCAATATTCAGAAAATATTGATTGATGTCTCCTTTATTTATTCCCAACAAGATCCGTGCAGAAAAGTAAACGGGAAAAGAGTTTTTGGGACCTCTTCACATGGGTCCCAAGAGGCCATATTACCCCTATTGTTGGGGGAATATGGCCAGGCATTAGGGGGAATATGGCCCAACAAAATGAAACCTGGTCATCATGGTCCATCAAGGTTGAATTTCACTTTTACAATGTTTCTAAAATATTGATTGATATCTCCTTTGCTAAATGCCAGCAAGGCGTATGCAAAAAAAAACCATGGTGATGGCGTCTTTGGGTCTTTTTTGAGTAGGTCTCAAGAGGCCATATTAGCCTTATAGTTGGGGGAATATGGCCACTTCTGAAAAACAACTCCAGATTGTCCATGAACGTGTGAAATGTGCTGGAACATGCTGAGTACATTGAAACATGATAAAGGACTCTCAGCAGTTGAAAAATAAATATTAATTGCACCGAGGACAAACAAAGAAGACGACATCATTACTTGACTCGAGGAACTGTTGTGGAAAACAGGATTGCAACGCTTTTGCTTTTGAGTAAAAATGCACGTGATTGGGAGACAATATCTAGAGACTGTGTATGTGTAANGTCAAAGAATCGTATGCATATGACTTTTAAGACATCGATGTATCCCGAATTCCTGTGGGAACTGGATTGATGAACAGGTCTACACATTTCGACAATTGCATGTACTCTTCGATAGAACTATTTTTTAAATTCGCCCAAACTAATTATCCAGTCTATAAGGGGATTCCTTGTGAAGGACCATATTACCCCAATGGCCATATTCCCCCAAGTTACCCTATAGGGTTCCCTATAGTGCCTATACGGAAACCTACAGGACCTATGGGACCTATATGGTTCCCTATAGGGCTTATACAGAATCCTATAGGCCTATAGGGTTCGGTTTGAAGTTCTCCTCTAGGCCACTAGATGGAAGTATTGGGTTGTCACATTTCTCAAAGGGCACAAAAGTGCCCTCCCCTTACCCAAGGAATCATCTCTCACAAGAAAGTTTTGTACGTCCCCAAATGTCTCGCATTGCCTCATTGTAGCAATCAATAAATTTCGACAGTTCCTTATTCGTCATCTCTATCTTCCAGATATAATCATGGAGTCCGGTGAAGAAATATGCCCTTATTCCTTTTGAAAACCACGTACGAAAGTGGGTAGACTCTATCCAAATAGAGTTTCAGTAAAGAGACGTTCTCGCAGGTTCTGTCTTCTATTTCCTTTCGAGAGAAGAATACTACTTCTTCCTATCGAAGGAAGTAGACGTGCAATCGAGTGACACATGTGGAGTGGGGCCATAAATTATGCAGACCCCTGCAGTACTGGTATTTATAATGCATGTGTCCCTACCAAGGAAAAACCCCTAATCGGTTTTTGATTTACACCGAAATGCTGTGCCAATATTAACCCCGGTCGCCTTTTCCGTCGTAATGCCTGTGTTTCGAAACCCAAAATATCCTCCCCGAATCCTATAGGTCAGGAGACCTATGAGACTCTATAATGATCCTATAGGATCCTAAAGGATCCTATAGGTTTTTCGTGTTT
>CAJPEV010004487.1:0-21739 GCA_905338385.1 Darwinula stevensoni | reverse complement strand
CTCTGGTCGCAGTCAAGGGTTGCAACGTCCACATGCGGCCATGGTTAACTGATATCAGACAAAGGAATCAAGAATGTTAGTCCAATAGGCAAACTGAAATATTCAATTCTAAAGTGAAACCCCTTTAATATGATTAAACTACTAATATCCTGTTTCTTGAGTAAAAAAAGGCGCAGACGGCCCCATGTGGAGATATCAATTGAAAAAGTTTCATGTTAACTTCAACAAGACCAACGTTTTAATATATTTAATGATTGCCACTTCTCGAAAATAACATACCTTAACAGTTTTATACCGGAACTTTTGACAACACAAGAAATTCATACGTCTATCTAGGGGAGCGGCACCAGTTCGCGAACAGGGAGCTAGTTAGCGAACGAGCGTCATGAAATGCGACTTGGCCTTTTGTTACTCTAATTTCACACTCCATCCCAAGCATTAATTAATCAAACAATCTATTTTCTGCAGATACCGAAAGCTGGAGCGTGTAACTCGAGAAACAAAAGGCCAAATCGCATTTCATGACCCTCGTTCGCTAACTGGCTCCCTATTCGCGAACTGGTGCTTCTCCCCTACCTTGCATTTCACTTGCTGCAGGCATCTGAAGAAAAGAAACACCTATTCGTATCAGTCGTGAACACGCTCTAGAACCTACGTGACCTTTCAAATCAGACAACGAACTTTTTCATGTGAAAACCATGCTAACGACTCTGCTCCGTGTAAGCCATACATCGTTGAGACTTTTATACCTCGGAAGAACTGAGCAATGTCACAATTGAATTTCTTCCAAAGTTTGCACCATGGCAATTATATTAATTTTATTCTCTGCAGATACAATATAGCATTGACGTACTTGATCCTTAAGAGGCTAATTTCTCCAGGTTTTCTTGCTGACAAGAGCAGAACAGGACAATAAATGTTTAGCAGTACTTAAGATTCCAGCCTAGTATTCATTTAGGCAAAGAAAACGATACAGATCCAAACCGTAGCAGGTTTTCGTTTGTCAGGATCTGAGTTTGCACAGGCCCACTTTAATGATCTAAGTCCGGTTTTTACTTACTATAATGTTTGGCAATTGAGAGTGAATATCTGCCTACCACTCTGAATGATTCCCCCCCCCCCCTCTCAGCAATATGCAAAGCAAAATTTAGGCTACATTTAACATCAATTCATATTGCTAAATAACTGGACATTCTCCAACCTAAGAAAGCTGTACAGTTTATTTTTCCTACTGGCAGCAAAATGAAGTAAAGAAACATGCTGATCGACCAGAACCCCACTAAATGATTATTTTTTAAGGATGCTTGGGAATTCATGAAGCAAAAGTACTTTCAGGAAAACATACATACATACATATTGTGGTTTCCACACGGTGTGGTTTCCAACATACTCAGCAGCGTCCTCCAATGATCTCCATCCTGGACAACAGACTCAAGCTCAATTGGCGGGCTGCCGAGCCTCCCGTGACAGAGGCAAGTGACAAAACCACTCCACCTCGCACGAGGTCTACCGACAGGTCTTTTGCCGGTCATCTTGATCTGGAAGACTTCTCTTGGGAGCCTCTCAGGGGGCATGCGGCAAACGTGACTGTACCACCTGGCCTGAGACCTCTCGATCCTGAGAAGCAGCTGCTCGAAGTGGAGCTTCTTGCGGATGGCAGAGTTCCGCATCCGATCACGGCGCGTTATGGCAGTCACTCGACACAAGGACCTCATTTCGGCAGCTTGTATCCGCGATCTGGTGCTTTCGGTCGTTACCCAAAGTCCATAATCATATATGAGGTTGGGGAGATAAACACTTAAAAACCGAGTGTTTCACGTCCCTACAAACTTCATATCTGGCAACCACGGCTCGCCAAAGGTCCCGCAGAACTGCAGAAGCTCGGACGGGACACAACCCTGCCGGAGTCCAGCGTACCAGAAAACCATCTGTACTCCCCTCTTCCCCTTCACTCGGACGCAGCTTCTGCAATCACTATATAGGGACTGAGCAGCCCACAATAGCTGACCCTTGATCCCTTACTCCAGCAGATCTCCCAAGTCTTCCTCGCGGTACACGGTCGTAAGCTTTTTCAAGGTCTACAAATCACATATAGACATCTTTCATGGCATACTCCCAGTGTCTCTCGAGGATCTGGTGGAGAGTGAATTGCTGGTCCGTGGTGCTGCGCCTTTCTCGAAAGCCGCACTACTCCTCTTGGATAGCTTCACCCACGATTGCTCGAGCTCTCTGTACCAGCGCCTTGGAATAGACATACCAGGTTTGCTGAGGAGAGTGATCCCACGATAGTTTGTGCACTCCCTCAAGTCCCCTTCGCAAAAAGAAGAACCAACACACCGGTTGGCCAATCCTTAGGTGCAGTTCCCGATTCCCAAGCAGCCTGACACACCCTATAAAGCCACGAGCACACATATATATTCATTGCTTTTAGAGTCTCTACTATGATTTCGTCTACACCAGGAGACTTAAAAATTATTCAGGTTAGCAATGACCTGCGGAACTTCCTTCATGGTGACACTAGTTTCCGCGCTGAGAGGCTCCAGGTCAGGTAGGGCAGTGTCCATTGTTGGTGGGTTTAAGAGGTCTTCAACGTGTTCCTTCCACATCCCAAGTATATTCACCTCGGCAGCCAGCACCTTCCCGTTTCTGTCTTTGATTACCCGAAGCGTATATTGCCTGCCTTGCAGTAACCTTCGGATGATTTGCTAGAACACCTTGACGGCAGTGCGATAGTCTGATTCCATTTGATCGCCGAATTCCTTCCACGCCTCCTGTTTCGCTTCAGCCAAAACACGAGCAGCAGTTCGCGTTGCAGCGTGTTGGGGTCATTGTCTTTATCATTTCCTTAATCATGTGATCTGGAGTTGAATCGGTTGAATATCCGGGTAGGGCAAACCCTGGCCTGCCTGTTCTCCATCGAAAATATACTATTATTGAAGATCGCTAATTGTCATTGGACTTCAAGTCTAATGAGAAATTGAACAAATGCCTCAGGCAATTTTTGAGGCCTGCGTACATTTCAGTGGGTTTGACAGGGAAAATATTAGGGTAAATATGTATTTACAGGTTATGTGCGAATTTTTCATTAATTGTAAATTTACTGAAAATCTAATACCACATAGGCCATGATACTTGATTGTTCCTGTGTGGTTGTTATGAATCACTTCCTTTTGAGTCCTGGTTGGAAAATGGAGGGGAGAAATCCACTCAAAATTCCCACCCCGAGGCCCAAAATCGACTAATGTGCGTAAACGTCTATGTGAGGCCGCTTTTCCTCCTAGACGGTATGACTCCTGACCCTGAAACTTAGACCTTAAGCTTCCTTGGATTGGGGCATCAGGACGAAGGAGTTTGGTAACCCTGTTACCAATGGATCACAGGACCTCCTTTATCCCCCTGGATTAATATTCACTCAAACAGTATGATTTTTTGACCATGAAGCTCCCTGAGTTCCATGGTGAAGTTCAATTTTTGATTGGCAATCCTCTTTGAGATATTAGAAGTCACTTTTCAATATTTAAGAAGGCATTCTTTTGGTCGGGAAACTCTCTGCCGACCGGTTCCGAGCGAAACTGGCATCGATGGAAAGCTTGATATCTCGGGAAATTCCACATCTCTTTTTGCCGCGTTGGGACTAAAACTCGACAAGCCATGACCAAGAAACCTTCGAAGATATATAGGTGATCAATGACTCAATTGGTACCATACTGAGTTTACGTGATGGAGAACAGGGATTCAAAAAGGAACCAGGTCCGACCTCTTGCCGATATAGACACCAACATCTTCAATATAAAACACTGAGCACGTAGACCTCTCGCCTATACATGTGGAACGTCAAAGAACGCGGGGAGGGTCAAACGCATATCCTAGAAAAAATCACTTTAGAGAGGGGTGTGAATATGCGGGGACCCACGGGGATTGTGGTAGTGACAATAATGAATGGAAATGATCTTATTGAAGCGAAAGTGAATGCGTTTCAAAAATGGTACATTCGGATATGCCATTTTGTTATGCTTTCTCTCTCGCAGTTTAATTTTATGTAATATCAGACCATGCGATATTTTAATCGGGTCGTCAGGCATCGGTTTAGGAGGAGCGAAGCGATAATGCTAGCTGAGCTGGATCCCATGCTGCCGCTCTGGTTTCCGCTTGTATTATCTAAGATAAGAAGACCTAGAAAACTCATATCCCATCCTTGACTAAGTTACCATGCAGTCTTGATCAAAGCCCCGTCGAAATTCTTTCCCTCGCGCGTCTTTGTGCTTTTCCGCAATTTCACATATCTGCATATTTCACGAAGTTTATTACCATAGAAATACATCGGAAGTGATTAAATCAGTAAGGAACAGGGTTATTAGGTCAGATTTGAATTACTTGTAACTTGAGTGTGCGGTTGCAAGCGATTCGTTTCACTTAAATGACAAAATTTCAGATCCAGGCTTAATAAGGTAAGTCTAGAAATAACCTTCTTGCATCTCATTTCCGTCTAGCGATTGTCTATGTTTCGGCAATAGGGAAATACGTGTCTTCCACGAGAAGGAACAATTTACAGGGAGGCTACTATTCCTCTGGAACTCCTTTTCTCCTGGACTGTATAAGCGTGACACCTAAAGACTTTCAGTTGTGATTCCCGCCTTTGGAATATGGAGTATAAAAGACAGCCAGACCACAACTCAAATCCGGTGAGTGAAAAGACTTACCATTTTTCGCAGCATAATGTTATCAGTGTTGACCTACTATTTGGTAGGCACTCCTTCATTCTCAAGCTCCAGCGTTGATACCATATTCATTTGTGAGGAAAGGTTCACTTTAATTACACTTTAATCTATTAAATGATGTCAATGTTTGGCACAGTTGCAGCTAATGACTTATAACTCGAGGATGACGCAACTAATTTAATTCAAATTTCTGACAATATCACTCCTAATTCTTGGCTATCGAGCGGTGTCAGTTGCTTGTGAATTGACATCTTATTTGCTAAGTTGCAGCTGTTCAAATGGAATTAGATCATTGGCGCAGTTTTCTCCCTCACCCTCAGGCCTAGAGGAATCTAATTTATTTATTCTTACTTTATTTTCCTTAACTTGTCAACCCTGCTTGGACGCTTCCTGCATGCTCTCGAACATATTCAAGCATGGTTGAACTGAAATGGCGTCCCACTTTCTCTTAACCTTCTCATGCAACTCATAAATGCAGGCTGATTCATTTTCGTGCACTGCCAGCTTCCACTTCAGGGGTTTTCACAATGTTTCTATTGGGTTGAGATCTGGCAACTGTTCTGACCATTATAGGACCTCTATTTCGTAGTCTTAGAACGATTGGTGACCCAGCCGCGAGGTGTGATTTGGATCATTGTCCTGCTAAAACCTCCCCTATTCGATTTGTTTATACTACATTGTCGGGAGCATATCTTCGTGGAGAATGCTTGCATACAGCTTGACATCCATTTTTCATACACTTCGACAGCCATATCCGATTCTCTTGCCCTTCATGCAAACGGAATATATCGCCGAATATATATTGTAAGCAGCCTGATGGCTGCTCCACCGTACTTGAGTGTCCCGTCCACGTGCAGTCATGGACCTCCTCGTGGTTATTTCTCATTCAATTACGCCCCTCCGACCCCTTGATGGTGGTTTTTGTCTCGGTTGACCGAATAATACGTTTCCAGCCCTCTATGTTCAGTGTTAGTCATGGAGACTGTCCACCGGGGCCCACACAGAGCGGCATGTAGTCCAACATGTAACCGATACCTTTAGCTATGCGTTCGAGTCAAACTGCACATTCCTGAAGCGTTCGAGTTTCATTGGTTTCCCTTACCCATCATTCTCAAAGTGATGTTCTCTTTCTTAGGGTACCATTCCATGGATTGATACTTCCTGTCATAACGATGAACCCACACGTCATTCCTCGTGACAATACGACCGAGTAAATGTCTCCCTTATCTTCGTAACGTGGAAGAAGATCGGTGCAAATGGTCTTCCGCTCAGCTTAATGTTGATCTAGCAGAATCCGTGGCATTCACCAGCAACATTATTTGGAATTAACAATGATGTGGAGAATACTCTGCAGTACTTCCTGATCACTAATTGGCACAGCAACCGAGTGGAATTACTCATTATTTTGGATCAGTTCATCCACTTTTTTCATGTTCCCGTCAGTGGTGGCAGTGATCGGTCGTCCGAAAGAGCCTTGCTTAAACAGTCGTCTCTTCGTATTTGAAGCGACTCACCCCTCTTCTGACAGTTCTATCAACAACGCATTTGCCACCATTAAAAGCTTTCAGACAGTGGATATCTGCATGCTTTACACGATTCCAACAAAGGAATTCAATTAGTGGACTCTGCTTAGTACGTATGTGTATGGTGGTAGCCATTATAAAAGTGTCTACTGCTGCTGCCCCCAGAGGGTATTTCTCAGATTTTGGAATTTTGGCAGGAAAAGTCATGATTGACATAGCATTGATGCTTGTTGTTCGACTGTCAACGAAGCATCGTGGAATTCCAAGGTCCACTCTACCACCTACAAAGATCAAATATATGTTATTACTGATATCCCAGAAGTTATTCGATTATCCTAACCCTTCACTTCCATTCGATCTCATCAAAAATTAGGTGATGTGGTTCGGAATACTTTTCGGCGGCAGCCTTTGCTAGCTCATAGCCTCACGCAGGGCTCCCCATCTCACTCAAGTTACAAGGTGAGACTTTTTTTTCCCATTCTGAGATTTCCTCGCATTTGAGTCGATGTTTAGTACTCATTTGAACCTCTCCCTTGACCGTTGTACTCCTTAATAGTTCAGTTCCCAATATTATTTCATACTTTTTAAAATAGGAAAAATGAATTTCTCGAGGTATTTTTTATTTGCATAGGGTCCAGAAGGAGATTGCCGGATCTGCACCAAGTTTTCTGGCCTCGCGCAACTCACAAGATGTAAAAGTATAGGAGAGTTCGACATTCGAAAAGATCGCAAAGTATACATTGGATCAGACAATTTGTGCGAATGGGACAAAGCTGCAGATATATATGTTTCAGAAAATTACCCCGAAGTCTACAGTAAGGCCTACTCACTACCTGAAGGATATACTCTGAGTACAAGTAAATTCAATCGACTCCGAAAGATTGACAAGGGTAAGGACAAAGCAGACAAGTCACAGCAGAGAAAGGATGAGAAGAGTAAGGAAGAAGTAGAAATGCCCCAACAGACAAAAGCTCACAAGGGTAAAAAGAAAGTGGACATTAATCAAAAGACAGAGGTTGACAAGAATGAAGAGCGAGTGGTCACGCCTGGACTGTCGAAAGCCCCCAGGTGTCCAAAAGACATTAGTATTCCCCCAGAGGATCTGGCTGTTGCCAATGTGTTCCATAGACTCAAAGATGCATTCCATGATGTTCCATCCCTCACAGTCGCTGAATATGCTTTCACTGACACCTTCTTCAAGGGCATTGATTCAAAACAGAAGGGAAAAATGCAAAGCACCTTCTTAGAAGGCATCAATTTAAAGCAGATGGAGAAATTAAGCAAGAACTTTGATGAAAAAAAACAAGACATGGCTTCCGGTGACCATGATGTTTTTGGGTTTGGAATGCCTGGCCAGGAAATCATTGGACTTTTCTTTCAAATTAAGGGAACTACAACCGGAGTGAATAAAAATACTGTATTCAAGTCCTTCAAGAAAGCCACTGAACAAGTCATCAAAGACTTCTATGTTTTCCAGACTGTTTGCAATAAATTCACAATTTCAAAGGTGAAGTTGGCAGGTTTTGTCGCTTTTCCATTGCTTACAAAGTCGGATTTGCAAAAATGTATCGAGTGCAGAGATTGTCGGGCACGAATCCTCACATCGGAAGATCTGGAAAGCTCTGAAAGCTTCAGAAACTTTTTGGCGATATATAAAATCAAGTTGAAAAAGTCTTGCGATCCGGATCCCGAGTCTCCTGTCATGAATACCTATAAGGACATCTTCAAACTCTATATTTGTGCTGCGTCAACTGTGGACCTTCCCCGCAACCCAACTCAGTTATACACAAAGTGCGAGGACCAAATGCAAAAGACGTTAGCGTTTCTCACTCCCCAACAATCAGAGCTAGTGAAAAGTGAATCAAAAGTCATTTTGGTGACAGGCACTTCTGGAACGGGTAAAACATTTGTTCTCAAGCAAAGAGTTTTGGAGTTAGCAGAGAAGGACCAAGTGTTGGTGCTGAATCTTCCAGGAGGCGACCTCACGAGGGAATTTCGACGTGACTTCGAAGGTGAGACAAACATGTACAACTTGAGAAGTATCTTGCCACTAGCTGATTCATTGACATTTACAAGGTAGGCAGGTCAATGAAGTCCCTCCATTATTGTCCGGAGTAGCCCTTTCCATCGCAGAAAATGGATTGTATCAAACACGGAAGGAATTTGTTAAACATCATGAACACAGTACACAAATGATATGTTAATCTGACAGAGAAAATAAGGGCTCTGTTCATAAAATAGAGAATTAAAACAGGAGGCAAAGAACCTTATGCATCTTGCTGCCTTAGAAAGGAATCCTAAAGAGCATCGTCTGTGGGAATTAAAACAGCTGATACAAATCTACAGGGTGTATCATTAGTAACTCCCTATTTTGAAATGTTTGTACCTTTTTATTTTTCAACGAAATTTCATGAAATGAACTGTGAATTATTCAACAATTAGTGAGGCTTTCATTTTCGTTTGTGTTTTTGTTTCAGGTTTAATCATGGATAACAGACTAGCATTTAACGAAGGGCCAAAAATACCTGCCTGTTACGAGGTCTGGGGATCAATAAATGATGTTCAGCAATAGTGGGGGTTGAAAATGGTCCTCATGCAACAATGGATGCTAAGATAATAAATATTATCCGAAGTTAATGACAACCAGTTCAGTAACAGACAAGACCAAGACCAAATCACGACAATCATAAAACTCTCGTACACCGGAAAACTTTGAAAAATTGAACGCAATATTTACATGAATTACGGTGAATCAGTTCGCGCAGGCACGCCTTCTTAAAGAAGTGAATGAGATTAATTAATTCGGAGAAAGAATCAACAATGTTCTTCATGACGTACCTCGACAAATGTTACGATCAGCCATGGGAAACATACCTGCTCGCTTAAGGAAATATTTTTACAATTCAGGAGCATGCGTGGAAGCGTGAAGATTAGATGAATTAAAACCTGAATAACAGGTGCATAATTCACAGTTAGTTTCATTAAATTTCGTTTAAAAAAAGAGTTACGAGCGTTTTGAAAGAGGGAGTTACTTATCATGCACCTGGTCGTCGTAGATGAAGGTGTATTGGCGGTTCTTCAACGGAGAAGGAGCAAATTTTAACGGCAATGGCGAACAAAGGAAACATCCCAAAGGATATCATAACCGAATGAAAGGAATAGAAATTATCAAGGAAAAAATTGAATTTTCTTTTAATTATTACTTAACTTTATATCCTAAAATATTGTAACATCCTGTATTAGTGAAATTTTCGTATGTCATCCAAATGATTTCACCAAGTCCACAACATTACCGTTATAATGTGAGTCACATAAATATATTTCTTTTAATCCACAATGAGCTCCTTCTGGTTGTCTTCTCAGGGTAATCAGTAAGATTCCCAACCAATGTTTGATATATGCGTTGGACGATTATCGTGCATTAGAGACTTGCTAGCGGCCTGCGGCCGCTACGCTGGCCGTCTATTAGGCGGAAATTTGAATAGTCTATTGTGAGGATAACGTCGCCTTGACATCCTCTGCTCATCGCATTGCCCATTTGGGTCTGAACTGGAATATATGTATAAATCGAATGAAATCATTAGATTTACACACATACAGCTTGCAGTACACACTGAGATTTTGTTCCTAAACACATTCATCATGATATTGCTCATTGCCTCAATCGCCATTGTGAACGCATCGGTTTAGCAGGTTTTCATGAGACTCAAGACGACTTTCCTGATTTCGTAGTCCCAGCACATTCATTGCTTTTGCATCACCGATGAGTTTATGGGACTATTAGCATTAGCTTATTGTACAGATGCTATTGATTCTAAAACAGTACGGGCCATTTCCAAGAACTTGTTCGACTTTAAGAGTCGAGATTGAAGCAGCTGCTTAGTTGAAATTGGAAGGATGAAATCACGAAAAGTGGATGCTGTCATCATGATCAACATACAAACTTGCTACAGTTATCATACTATTATGATCCTTGCATTACTTGCAGGAAAAATAAGTTAGTCCTTAGCTACAGCAAAACCTCTAATTTTTCTGTGTGAAAAATTAATAAAAGTTTAAATTGCAAAGTCATGGCGCAGAATTCTGCTTTCAAACTAAGATAGCGCGCAGGGCTTACCGTCAATAGCGAGCAAGTGGATTTTCTTGCAGATTATTGCATATTCTTCTGATATAAACGAAATTAATATGCCTATTTATCTTATATTTTTACATGTTTGCTCCCTCCCAAGGATCACTGACGGCGAGGCCTGACAACTTGTTTGGGTCTTCACAAATTTGCTGGGAACAGCCTGAAAATCGTTTGAATCTAGCTAAACATGTTCCAAAAAGCAAAATTAAAAAATTTTATTTCATTATCTAATATATATAGACGATCGTGACTTACTGACTAACTGGCTGACTGACTGACGCTAATTCTAACCATGTTCTAGACATGATGAGAGNTACAGTTTTATGAATTAACAGTTGCGCATCTGCGCTGTGATCTTTGGGCTGAATCCCGAAATTAATTTAGTTCATTTTAACATTTTCCAGATATCGAATGTACTTTCATCATTTGGCGTTCAAAACCGTTTCCACAATTCCATAACATTTTTCTTTTGGGTGGGTCGGCTTTTCCAAGCATGTTTTTTCACCAGCGAAAAGGGCAAACGTATAATATTGAGACTTTGCTGGCACTGGGCAGACAGAAAAGTAGCTGGCTCACGCATCACTGAAGTGATGTTGATTTAAGGAAAAATTCAACTTTTATTTATACTTCTCCTCAGAGCACAGATTTTGGGTGGGTCGCTTTTCCAAATACGTTTTTTCCGCCAGCAAAAAGGGGAAACATATAAGGCTGAAACTGGGTGGCATGGAGTTCCCTGAGTCTACATTTCAAAAGAAAAAACATTTTCTTTAAAGCCCATTATACCACTTTTTTCAGTCCCATTTTCCTCTTTTTTTTTATCCAGAGCAGAAAATTTAAACTACTTTCAAAAGTACCTATTTGATGGCTGAGTAGAGGAAAAATCCTAATTTTGAAATATGTCTCCTTAGCGTCGATTATTGGAGGGAAGTACTTCAAAATGTGTTCTCCATCCTTAGAAAAAGGGACACAAGGAAAGATTTCAGGTTAGGCACACATATAATCATAGAGGTAATGACTTTGATAAAAATCAAGACTTTCGACTCCATATGTCACGTATTTCAATGGGGACGTACTTCAAATACGTGTTTGCCATTTCAAAAGAATAAATGAAAGAATCGCTATCCAAGGTAATAGAGCGCCGAAGGTGCGACCATAGCGAGTTTGTTTGCCCGAAGGGCAAACAAACTCGCTAGTAACATTATATCGCTGATGTTTGATTTTTGCGCGTGTTTTCGCCATTCTGACCCATTGTGCAGCGTTGCGAACGCGCCACGGACGCTGCTGGTGATTCCAAAAAGGAATTGTGAGCAATGATTCTAGCTGCTGAAGAAACTTAGAAAAATGTGCGTAGATGCCGTAGTGGACTACTCTGCCGGATGTACGTATCAGTAATGAGAAAGAGGCACAACTACGGCATGAAAAACTCAGTCCTTTAAATTGCTGATCACCCCTCGTATTTGCAAACTCTTTTCTATCGAAAGGTCAAAAAAGTCGAACACTTCTCTCAAAATTGTCTCTTAGTGATAGTTTGGAGAAATTTTTCGGTAAAAGGTCCTCCTTGCATTGATTTTTATTTCCCAGTCTTGCCTGCTTCACCTTGGCATTCCTTTGTCCTTGGATGATGGTGGGCATTATAGTTCTGTCAAGAAAAAACGCACAATCTTTTATACACCTACATAATGGTGCTGTATGTGAAATAATTCGATTATGAAAGGAGTCTACAGTAAGTGTCTGCTACTCCATCTCTGGCATTCGGCAAGGAATGAATCCGTCTTTTAAAAAATGCTAAATGCATCTTCACTTGTGAAAGGCTCCCAAAGTGGCACCGTGTTTTTCAGTAGTCATTCCTCCATTAATGCAAAAGGGATAGGTCCATATATCGCCAATTCTTGCTGACGTCAATTAAGTATATTTTGAGCATTAAATTTCTAATATCAATTTCCATAGCATCCACATATTTCATACGCAGTTTACCGAATCACCTACCCATGAAAATGAAAGCGAGTTAAAGTGACGGTGGTCTCATATTGACCCTCACCTTGCATAAAAAAATATATTATTATTTGATTAATTAATTTAAAAGTTAATTACTTTATTTCCTTTACTTACAATGCGCTTGCCTGGGAAGGACTTAGCAATGCTAGCAAACGCAATGGCGCGGGCGGGGCGCCGAACATCCCCGCTCTTGAATGCCCAAGTAAAACATAATCATTGCATAAGCACATTAATATGACACACTCATACCTCAACTTTCTCGGCTGAAAAATATAACTGTAACACGACCATACAGTATTTTCATGTTATATATTTATTGCAACATTTTATGGGTATTCCGGGTTGGGATGATTTCCATAAGTAAGTCATCCCAACCCGGAATTCTTTGTCTGTTGAAAATGTATTACAACCGAAGTGCATCCCGTGCACGCAGGTGCGATCTATCAACATAAGAATTGCCGACGTTCTCTGCAGACTTCCAGAATGTCATATGTTTATTTATTATTCAATTAAACAGTTAAATAATTAATTTTTTCCCCTATGCTATTTCTTTAGTGCTCTCTCTTGGACCGGACTACGCAGTCTCCTGGATTTATAACATGTCCTTTTACATCTGATTACTCAATGAATTTATTTTACTGCTAATAAAAAATTACCCTTAACCATTTCAGACAGGAATTAAGGCCGCTTTAGGAATAGTGTCATTTTTTGTAATTTTGAGCTTTTCGTGATTGTAATTGAAATTTTTGTTTTATTTGCAGTTTCTATATTTAGTATAAATTTACCATAGATACCATATATTACATAATCAACGTTTAATTAAATAGCTGATGATTACAAAACTAATGGGTGAAAGAAGACCTCTGATAGAACTGAGCCCTGCATAATTGCGCCCATTGTAACGTGATATGCAGCGCAAAGTCACGAGAATCGCAAGCAATTACCATAGACAATATGTAAATGCAATGTCCTTTGCAATGGACGCTAGATCTGAAAGGATTAAGGGAATTTCAGGATGATCACAAGGAACTTTTACAACTTCAAACCGTAATAAGAAAATGAATTGACAAAAATTTTGAGGTCAAACATTTTTTTAGTTCTGTGCCAGCTGCATAAAGGGCCTCACCAGAACAGCGAAGATTAAACCAAAAGGGCGTAAGCAAACTTGACTCGAGTACAGGGCGTATGCACGGGAAGGTAGGAGCACAGCTAACAGACGCAATGGCCTGGGCGAGGCGTCGAACATCCCTACTCTGGGATATCCACGTAGAACGTAACCATTATATCAACACATTTATATTATACGCTCATATCTCAACTCTTTTGCCTGAAGCATATATCCCTGTAACATATTCATACAGTATTTTCACGTGATATAAATACTGCAACATTTTGCAGGTAGTCCACTCCGCCACAGGTCACTACGTTCCGCCAGCCACAGTGAGCGGATGGAGAAAAAGATCCTCTGATAGCGTATTCGCCAGCACCAAACAAGAGACTTGATTGCCAACCGAGCTACCTGCCAAATCCGCGCGTCAGATCGATACAATTGAGTTCATCCGCATCCCGTATCTACCTCAAAATAATCCCTTTTATCCAATGCTTGGCTGTTCGAAACTTCAACTATGTGCCTCACCTGCATACTACAAGGCGGGTATGGCTGAGAATTTGCATACATCTAGTTGAGGGTTTCCAGATGACGTGAGACATTCCCTATTATTCATCCAAAATGTGGCACTTTGAAATTCGAATGTTATCCCTTTATTAATTATTTTTCTCTTGCTAATGACAAATTTGACCTGAGTTATTGATGTCTGTTGAAACTTTGTCACCAGCGAAGCGGATCCCGCGGGACGCGGGTGTGGTCTAGTTTACTTATCTTACCCTTTCTGCCTAGATTCAAATCGTTAAATCAGGTCGCAAACAGAAGCGGTCCCAGGAACGAGCTCTGAGGGACATTGCTTGCTACCCCGACCTCTATCGACCAATCCTCATTTACCATTCCTCGTTGCTGTCTGTGGTTCCCGAGCGCCTCCTATTTAACCCGCAACCTCTTGTGAAGAGCGGTATCGATAGCTTTGGTGAAATATAAGCAGACTATGTTCACTGAATTCCCCTTATCCCTCTCTTCGGTCACCCAATCGTAGAATGCCAGCAAGTGCGTGAGACAATTGCGACGCCTCTTAAAGCCATGCAGAGTCACGGCTGAGCGCGTTTCCTTCGAATAAATCCAAAAACTGGTCCCTTAGGATGCTCTCCATGATTTTCTCTGCGATACTTGCGAGACTTACAGCCCTATAATTCTCTGGATTAATCTTTTCACTCTTCTTTAAGATCGGCATGACTTTCGCTAGTCTCCAGTCCTTAAGTACAGGGTGGCGCACGAAAAACCGACCCGTCTCCGACCGCCTACCACGAGCGTGTACACAAATTCCGTCGCGACCGACTCCAACCGACCGAGGCGGGCCGGTTTTTCGTGCACCATCCTGTACTTCCCCGGTCGAAAAACAGCTTTCAATTATGATTCTTCGTGGAACCGATATTTCTCTCGCGAGTTATTCGAGTCCCGATGATACGAGGAGTCATGAGAGTGACTCGAGCAGGAATCCCATCGGAGCCCGTCGCCTTGCTCGCCTTTAAATTCCCTATCATACTTATGGTCGTTTCCTCGGTGATGGAAGTATCCTCAATGCGCACCGAGGTCACCTCCTCCAATGTCGGTGCTTCGTAGGATTTCACAATGAAAACGAAAGCGAAGAACTCGGGAAGTATCCCGGCCTTATCTTTATTAATTGCAATTGACTCCCCCCCTGTCGTTCATTAGATACACGATCGACTGTTGACACATACAACTTGCACACTGATAAAAAAAAAACATTGGGGTTCTTATTAACTCCTCTAGCAAGCCGTTCTTCGGCCTCCCGATTCGCAGATCTGATTTGCCACTTCAACGTTGCTCTTCTTCCGCTTCGTGTTCCAAGGATCGGTCAGTGTTCCGAATTTCCCAAGTCATACTGAACCTTAACTCAATTTGTCCTCTCCATTATGATCAAGGTCCTGGTCTCCACTCCCTGATTGATAACTGAATCTGCTCAGGTCTGGCTTATTGTTCCGAGTGCCACCCTGTGGGTTTCCTTTGGAGTGTGACCTAAGTATTCGATGTGATTCTTCTTGTTGGTAATTACGCTTTGGTCGCACGGCCGGTCGACGTTGGAGTTGTACGGCCTGACCAACACTGCTCTCCGTGTTACTATCCGCTTGCTGTCTCCTGATGTTGATGTTTAAGGGTTCCCCCGTGGTCATAGCTACTGGGAGCTTCTGCGATTCGTCCCAGGCATATATTGTGTTGTCGACAATCAGTTTGTCTTTTCGCAGATAGGCTCTTATTCCAGCCTGAGTAGCTTCGGTCATGAACGGCGTCAGGAGTTTCCGAAGTTTACGAATTTGGGGGGCCCAGTCCATACCAACTCCAACACCTGCTATCAGTCCCTTCTTAGCGACAGAGAAAAAGGACATTTTGGCTTGTGAAGACACAAATGACACTAGAATGGGGGCAGGGGAGGTGCTTGCTTTCAAACGTTGAAATGATGTGACACCCCAGGTAGAGAAGATTCCTGGGGGTCCATTCCATGCCTCATGGCTTTGCGTCTGTGTTTTTCCCTTCACCATCTCGAATAGTGTTTTCTCCAGGTGGTCTCTTGTCTCATCCTCCGTTTGGGGAAGTCCATAGATCATTAAATTCTTGGCCCTCTCTCTGTTGTCCATGCTGGCGACTTGAGATCAGAGATTTCCTTTTTAAGCATAGTATTTTCCTCTTTGAGCTTCTCCTTTTCTAGCTCCAGGTTTGTCAGCCGCTCGTGATAGTCCGGGAGTGCTAGTTTGATCGCCTTAACGTCTTGCACCATCTGGCTAATCAGGTTCAATTGTTTTGTTGCATTTTCCAACCATTCATCTGTGAAGGGGGCTGGATTCTCTTCAACATCTCCCGCTAAACCTATCCCCATAATAGGGAACCACGTGGTATCTGTAAGAGTAACCTCCAGAGGTATTCCGGTATGGGGATTGCAGGATTCCATTGGTTCATAGGTAGCAGTTATTCCCTTGGGCCGTCTGCAGAATACGAATAGTGAACCATTACTCCGGTCGCAAGACATCAGCTATTCAGGAATTACTATCATCAGCAGGCAGGCAGCGAAGAGCGCTCGTACTCTAGGATTCGGTGAAAGATTCAGTGTCGAGCTCCCTCTTTCTCGATCAAATCTGCCTGGTCTTGTAAGGAGACGATTGCTGTGGTTTTCGCCTTTCTTACCGCCGCGTTTGTGTTGGTTTTTCATGTGGGTAGCTGAGTTCAGCCCATGAAACAAGCCAACCACGGCTCTCCATTGCGAGGTAGAGACACCCATGTCTTCTATTTGGGGAACGGATCACTGCGAGTTCAAAGTTCGTTGTACAGATGTCGCCCCAACAGCCGTGTGTGTCAGAGCCTGGGGGCAATCGACCTGCGGACCTGTAGTAGCAGCCACATATACTAACACCTATTCACCCATCCGGACTGGTTCAATCCGGGGTTATCAAGAAGACCACTAGGGGCCCATTCGGCCCGAGCGTTTGCAAATACACGGTAGCGGACTCACACCAGTTGTGGGCGCTCCTAACTGGGTCGGCTCTATTCAATCCACAGACAAGCACAGCTCAGCCGCACACACAGGTCGGCGCCATTTTTTCATCCCTCTTATCTTTATTAATTGCAATTGACTCCCCCCCCTGTCGTTCATTAGATACACGATCGCCTGTTGACACATACAACTTGCACACTGATAAAAAAAAACATTGGGGTTCTTATTAACTCCTCTAGCAAGCCGTTCTTCGGCCTCCCGATTCGCAGATCTGATTTGCCACTTCAACGTTGCTCTTCTTCCGCTTCGTGTTCCAAGGATCGGTCAGTGTTCCGAATCTCCCAAGTCATACTGAACCTTAACGCCTAGCGCCAGATCTTCGTTTGTCGCAAAAACTAAATCCAATCAAAGCTTTCTCGCGAGTCGGTTCTTCCACGTGCTGAACGAGAAGAGCATCTTGAATCGCAACGAGAAATTCCCTAACCGTTCACTCCCCCCTCGCAGCACCGTCCAATCTGTTAGGCAATTTAAAGCCACCCAAGAATAATTCCTGCTTCGAGTTGTCGCTAATACTACGCATCAGTGCAAAAAAAGTGACTTCATCCTCACGAGATCTTCAGGGGGCCCATTGCAAATTCCTAGCATGACCTGCAAGCAAGGCTAGTATATGGGAGACAGCCAGGGATTGCGCTTCACGCCTTTATTGTTCCACCTCCGAGACTAAACTCTGTCTCCCAGCATCCATTGTGAACTATTTGTGAGGAAGGGGGATCCGGGAGTGTCATGGCCAAATTGGGAGAGTTGCCTACCAGAATAGAAAGCTTTCAGTAGTTAGAAAGGTCTCAGTATTGCACTCCTTCACTCCTAGAGCCTTTCTGGAAAATATTCTGAAAACATCACGGTTTTTTTATTATTTTTCTTGGGTCGGATTGGATTGTGATTGAATATCGATATTCCAGCCAAGTGGCCCATAATTGAAATTGGACCTATCGCACTGCTCCTGAAAATACTCCCCTTGCAATCCTCTACTAAACGATGCAAGGCCTCCACATGTTTCGGAAGTTTCGAAATTCCCATAGAGTTGATGCAATTTTTTGGTCTTTGTGACCTAAAATGTACAGTTGTCCGCTGTTTGTATCTTTCTTTTTTAACCTTGAAGGTGAGGGCACCAGGTTTTCAAAGGAGTGATAGGGACGTTGAGGAGAGCATATTTAGACTCTGAGGAGGGTTATAAGAAAAAAGTTGAGGAATTTTGCAAATGTTAGGGTTTTATATGGTAGATGATTGGAGCTCTTCCTTTCTCTTTCAAAGCAGCCAAAGAGAATATCGAAGTAGTTGACGGGAGGGACGAGAGAGAAAAGAGTCTTGAGGAAGACCTTCTAGGACTGAGGAGTTTCTTGGAAGGGAAAGGAAGAGGAAAGCACGTCCTCGTTGATGAAGTCCCCATCACATTAGGATACAAGGGCATCATCACCCCAGACGCCCTTTCAGGCCATTGGGCCTGGATCAAAGATCTGGACGTAAAGTCGATCACACTCTGCTTCAGACCCAATGACCAGTCATACACGAGGGATTTCCCCCTAGAGGACGTCAAACCAGCTGGCTTTCAGATTGTCGTCCTCAAAAATGTGAAGAGGAATACGAGGTACATATCCGAATTGTTCATGGCCATTGGAAACTTTTCCCGTCGTGTCTTTGTTTCTTCTGAACGCTCCTTGAACATGGATGGGGACGGAGGAGGTGGAAATTGCCTTCCCCGCTTCGTTGAGATGACATCATGCCAAACTCTGCATCCAAAATGCAAAGATAAACAAATATGTGAGGTCGCGAGGGCCTCATACGCCATATTTGAGGAATGTGAAAAGGCATTGAAGGAGAGGTCTGTCTTTGTTGTCGTCGATAAGATATGGAGAAGAAACACTTTACTTAACGTACTTATGTTCTTATACCCGAATCTGCCAGTTCTTTGGCATTACACTTCTGACAAATTCAGTGGGAAGACTAAGCTGGTGGGTCTATTTCCCCTCATCGTCGTCACCGAGGAGGAAATGATAGGATGTCACCCTGAAAATCTGATGGTAGTCCTCGACTTTCCTCGTTCGCAATGGCTCAACTACAATAGATTGATAGCGACAACAGGAAAAAACAAGATCATCATGGTTGAGGAAGAAGAGTGGAAGACGGGAAAGTTTTCACTAGTCCCGAAGGAAATTAAAGAAATTTTTGGATGGCGTATCGAAGAGAGAAAGGTAGACGAAAAGGAATTCAATGAAATATTGAAGAGTGCTTGGCAGAAGTTCGAGAAAGCGGATGTCGAGGTGCTGCATAGGTGGGACTTTCCTAATAAATCCTTTCCAGGATTGAATATGGTTTGGCATGAGAGGAATGCTGAGGAAGATGCAGATGTGGATTCCATGTTAGCATCTCAAATGAGTGGGATATTCGGCTACCCGGCATCGGGAAAATCGAAGAAAGTGAACGCGTTCATGAAGCGAGTGACGGAAAGAGTTCTCCTTTTCCATTGTGGCGGCTATTTGTCCCGCCAACTCTATAAGGAGCGTTGGGGAACGAAGACCAATGTCCTTGATGTGAGCATAGACTCTTTCAAAGACATCTTCAAGAGAGTGGAAGATCTGAGGAAGAAGGAGACGAAGAGAAAGGAAAAGGAGCAGAAAGAAAGGGAAGAGGGAAAAACGGAAAAAGAAAGAAGGCAAATAGCGTCGGAGAAAGAAGAGAAGACAGAAATTGATCCCCTGGTCGTGGTGGTCGAAGACTGTCCCTTCTTCAAAAAGTTTCCACGCACTGTTGAAAGCTTGAAAAAAACCGTGGAGAAGTTAAAAGCGACGAAAGTGAAGCTAATTCTTACATTCAAACCCCATTCAAATCATTTTTCAAAGATCTCTGTAGGCGCAGCTGTAAAAATGCTCAGGGACAACCAAGACTGTGCGGCAATAGTACTTCCATCTAAATTAACCAACGTATCTCTCATAGAGCACATCCGAGTAAATGAGACTCCAACTGCTCTGCATTTGGAGTCAAAGAATCTGTCTGTGTCTGCGATGCCCGCCGGCATCGTTCTTGGTCTTCCCGTCCAATATATCCACATCAAAGCCGAAAGATGCCCAGGACGACATTTGGGGTATTTATGTCCACGAGACGGTACATGTGGGATCACTGCTAATGTTCCAGCTTCACTCTTTACGTCTGATTTCTTCGAGAATCAAGACAACCCCCCTCTCATCCTCGTATCAGATAAAGACCAGCTTGAACTACTGAGAATGAAAGTGAAGAAAATCTGGTCTAATGCCCAAGTGAAACATCTCAAGGACTTTCGTGGCTGCAAGGCTTCAGTCTTCAGGCATGTCTTGTTACCCAATGAAGATAACTCCCCTCTCACACTGGTATCGGACAAAGGCCGCCTTGAGCCACTGAAAAAGAAAGTGAAGGACATCTGGCCTAATGCTCAAGTGAAAAATCTCAAGGATTTCAATGGTTGCGATTCTTCAGTCTTCACATGTGACTTATTTCATAATGAGGACAACCCCCCTCTCGTCCTGATATCGGACGAAAGCCTAAAAATTCCTCTGCAAATGAAACTGGAGAAAACCTGGCCTAAAGTCCAAGTGAAACACCTCAAGGACTTTCGTGGATGCGAGGCTTCAGTAGTCATCTCCTTCAACGTGAGTGACGAGTGGCTCCTAGAAGTGATCTCCCGCTCCAGAACTCAGCTCATCATCATCGACAACCTCGTCAAACACAAATACCTATGGAATACTATGAAGCAAGAAAATCGTGTCCAGGCCATTACAAGTTCAACAGATCCTGAAGACGACCTTAGCATTCTCCTGCGATTAGATGACCAGGAAGCGTTCATAGAGGTACATCTCTTTTTTTTCAATCTCGCTTAGACAAATTTTCCTCCCACTAAGTCATTTTTTCGTAAGTATGGGACATCTTCCAATGAATATCTATCATACAAGGGGAAGGATGAGTACTAGTCGTACTATGAATACTACCCAAGCAACATGCTTATGTTAATTTTACGTAAACTAAATGTAAGTTGTTTGTCCATTTTATGTATATTTACACAAACCATCAAGATGATGTCAACATGTTTCCAGAAATATCACCTCTAAAACGTATACAGTGATATAAAATTGGCGTAAATTTTACGCAAAAATCTCTGTACGTCATTTTCGTTTACATCCCCAACAGCATGTTTACATTCATTTCAGTAAAATTGATATTAATTTTCCCATAAGGTTCATGCGTATTTAACGAGCCAATTCGTACTTTTGAAGGGAATTGATTCACTGTATTTCTCCCATTCCTTTCCATACTTTGGAACTTAAGGTTACTTGGACGAGTACATGAGTACACAAGTACTCATATTCACTAGCAATCAAGAGTACGAAGATGACTCACTAGTTCCTCCTCCCGTACCAGCACCTCGGAAGAAGGAATAGGTGTTTAGAGGAGTTCTCTTCCATTAAGGACAGAGAAGCAATAGGACTTATGGAGCTGGGATTCCACTCTTCCCTAATCCCATGCACTTCTGTGATGACAATCTAAGCTTCAGCATTTAATGATTTCCTGAGTCATATATCATAAAAAATATGTTATATTTTCCTGCTTTCCATATATATATCTATACTACCGAGTTTGTTTGCCCTTCGGGCAAACAAACTCGCTATGGTCGCGCCTTCGACGCTCCATTACCTTGGATAGTGATTATTTTATTTATTCTTTTCGAAATAG